>CAIGRN010139567.1:0-19340 GCA_903798345.1 Fraxinus anomala
GAGGATGTTAAACGTCATACAACTTGGCAACACAAATGATGAGTATCAAAGGAACGATAAGGAGATCAAAAAAATTTGGAGTGATAAGATTGTCAAATTCAAACCAAATGATAAATACAAAGTTATTAATTTATTATTTGATAGTTGTTATTTATTTATTTATTGGATAAACACTAGCTATATAGAGTTGTTGAACTTATTTTATTATAAATAGAAATAAATGTGACTTGGGTGTTCATGGCATATGGTCATCGATCAATAATATTATAATCAAGTCTTTTATTTATTTTTAAAGTTCTTTTCATATTTTCTTCTTGGTATTAGAGCTATTGTAAGCACTCAACACGCCACAAGTCTTCTCTTCCAATATCACTATGATATTCGTATATATTGACAACTTCTTTACACGCATCTCTCATTAATTATCGTCCATCAAATACATCTCACCAAGTCCAAACAAAGCAGAAACAAAAAATTTCATACCAAAATTGACAAATGAGTTCACAAACAAGTTGATCATTTCACCAATAAAGACCTTGTCCCACCAAATACATCACATCAAATTCAAACAATACAAAAACAAAAAGGAAATTCACGCCAAAATTAATAAATGAACTCATTGCCTAGTGAAAGTCCTCTTATTCGTGGTTGGATTATCACAATAAGCTTATACTCAATCCATGCAATATGGAAAACACTTAAAATGCTTATATATACATGTAACATATTTTCGCAATAATGAAAATGAAAATCATTACTCAATTTTTCGAACCAAACCGTGCCTTCAGCCCCTCACAGTTTGCGAGAAGATGTTAGAAACGTCATACAACTTGGCAACAGAAGTGATGAGGATCAAATGATCGATAAGGAGATCAGAAAATGTTGGAGTGATAAGACTGTCAATTTCAAACCAAATGATAAATATAAAGTTTTTTATTTGTTATTTGATAGTTGTTATCTATTTTTTGGATAAATACTAGTTATAAAAAGTTGTTGAGCTTATTTTATTATAAATATAAATAAATGTGTGCTAGGTGCTCATGGTTTATGATCATCAGTTAATAATATTATGATCAAGTATTTTATTCATGTTTAAAGTTGTTTTCATAAGTTCTTCTATAATCACATCTTGAGAAACTTGTAGTGCACGAAATTGGGCATGTTGAACAGCATTTGATCAAGATTTTAATTTCATTCAATCCTCCCTATAAACCATATGAGCAGTGTCTAAATGGAACCGAATTCTTCATGGACTACAAGATAATTATCCAAGTTGAATCTTCAAAAGTTTTCAAAATATTTATAATTAATGATCTTTGTCTGTAATTAACAAACCCTATGCTCATGAAATCACATAATGCTATGAAGTGCCACTTTAAAGTAATGCTGGATCATTGGTACGTCTTGGGCCATGTCAAAAATAAATGCCTATCTATGCTTCTTTCTTCATAGTTACTAGGTCCAACTAAAGAAGTGGATTGCACTAGGTAGGTACAACTTTGTCGTGTTTGTGTCAGACTCTTAAATACATAGCAACAGATTGAAAAGAAAAATTATTTATATAGCCGACTTCAAATAGTATTGTTATCATGTGAAATGTGATTTTTACTATATTGCCCTATATTCTAAACATGATTACGTTTTGTTACTCAATAATTATTTATAAAACAAGAGAAATTTGTTAATGTGACTACAAGATCCAAAGACACAATGGTGGCATATTTTTTGTGAATAAACTTCTTCTATTTCATCACTAAAATTTAGAGAGATAAATTTGAGGTAGAACTCGAGGACTAATCAAACATGTAAAGATTCATATCCAAGCTCCACACCGACCAAGAGTCACGTCAAAATTGTATGTTAGAGGGTTGGGAGCCATTTGGCTATTTACTTTTCAATTGTTTTTCATCAAGTCTGTTTGATCCTCACTATTTTTTAAAATATATGTTTCTCTCTATTATTTTCAACCACACAATTTTCAATAAAATAATATTGCACGTAAATTCAAAAAAAATCTTTATTTTTTAATCACGTTCTCCACTAATCTATTATTCCAAAAATATGACTCAAACAAGCTTTAAGTCCAAGTAAAATTCAACCAGAAAATCGAGAAGGCTTACATTTAATTATCTATACTATTTGTTTAGTTCCTTACTCGACTCTACATTCATATAATTTTGTTGAGGAAGGGCCAAAAAAACCAAATATACAATCCAAGTCTTACTTTTAGTGCTTGTTTGGGAATAAATAAATAAATAAAATAAAATTGTTAAATCTTCATCAACCTTTTTAGTGGATCAGATTTCAATTTTAATTACACAATTTATGTATTTAAAACTTTATCATATTTTTAATCACAGTTATTTTATCATTTTTTTATCAAAATTTGCTAAAAATTTTATTACAAACTTTGTCAAACAAAAAAGAAAAGAAAAGTCATAGTGAGGTATTTCGATTCCAAACTAAAAAAATAATAAATAAATAAATATATTGGGTTGTGCTATATATATATATATGAAAAAGTATACAATAATGATATATTTGGTAAATCAAATAGCATGGTTTAATAATCAAACATTTTGTTTAGTTGAAAATATTAGTATTAGTTGACAATCGACCCCAAAATCAGATAAAAAGTCTAAAGGTTTGTTTGGGAGAGATTTTAATTGGATTAAAATTGAAAATATAGCATTTATTGAGTCTCACTCGTCTAATAAAAATCAACAATAACGATTAATTTTTTAATTTTAATCCATTTAAAATCCCTCTCAAACAAGTTTTAAACCAATAATGTGACGCCATCAAAAGGCCAGTTCTGGAATTTGATAATTTGGTCTACAGTACTCATGGCCAGCCGGACATCACCAATCCTGATGATCAAATTTTAACGGTAAAGATCAGCCACGTAGAAAAGCACAGGTGTTCTGTACTATGCCAGAAAAGTATCTGGGGCACAAAATAGCGCCTCCACCACCACCACCTCCTCTTCCTCCACCTCCTTTCCTTCAATTGATTGATACCAGTTAAATTTCTTTTTAGCTTTTATTTTTATCATATAAAGACTTCAAATCCATTATCAGATCAACCCTTTTTTGGTGTTGATTGTTTCTACGGTTCTTATATTTGTTATTTATTTGTTATTAAGCAAAATTAACCATTTTTATCATATAGTTATTTTCTTTGAATAAATCTGAGGATTCCGATACAAAATCAAGATTTTTTTTTCTTCTTCAAGTAAAGATTCATTTTTATCAGTATGGCATCAAGAAACTCTGCTTGCACAACCCCAAAGCCATGCAAGCACCTTGCAAATTATAAGCTGAAGCATGGTTTAATGGGCTATAATTTGATCCAAGATTTTTTCAAGATCAATCCTTATGGAAGAACAATGATTGATAAATCAAAAACAGAGATGCCCAGATGCAGTTTTTGCTCAGGGTGTCAAGGTAGATTCTTTAAGTGTTTGATCTGTTTGTCAATGTCATGTTGCACATCTCCTGAATCAAATCATGCCCTTTTGCACAGTCAATCTTGTGGTGGACATGAGATTGCCGTGGAAATGGAAAGGGCTGAGCTTTATTGCTGTGTGTGTTGTGATCAGGTGTATGATCCTGATTTTGATAACTCTGTGATGAGCAAACACTTAACGGGGTTACCAAGAAGGGGAAATGGGGTTGTGATGGGTGGTGGGTTGAGGCTGAGCAAGAGGAAAAGGCTTGATTTTGGGTTGGATTTGGATTCGAAGTGCACGAAAAGATTAATTTTGAATAGGGATCAGAGATCTAAGTCATGTTTCCCTTTGGGATTGAGGGGTTTTAATAATCTTGGGAACACTTGTTTTATGAACTCCGTGTTGCAAGCATTGCTTCATGCACCCCCTCTGAGGAATTACTTCCTTAGTGATAGACACAATCATGAGAGTTGCAGGATAAGGTTGACAGATCGATTGTGTTTGCCTTGTGATATTGATGTCATCTTTTCTGCTGTTTTTTCTGGCGATCGGACTCCTTACAGTCCAGCTCCATTTCTTTACAGGTTCGTTTAAATTCGCATGATTGATCTCTCTTACTTTTAAGCACTTCTTGGTTGTCTTTGATTATGATATTTGTTGCTATATGCTTAATCCATGTAATATGAGTGGTGAATGCCCCATTCGTTTCAAGTTAGAATGTAGCAGAGTTAATTGCTTAATTGAGACTTTGGATGGTGATCTCCTTTAAGATCTACAATTTGAAATATAAACATAGGAAATGAAGTTTATTCGTTAAGGCTTCTCTGATTATTTAATATGATTTACTGCTTGACGAGGAAGTTTTGCATGTTTGTAATTGTGAGCATTACATTTTAAAATCCCAACAGAGATTTCTATGCATCCCATGAATCCTCTGAACAAGTGATTATAACAATATAAGAGATCGAGAACCTATGAATTTAATCACTTTTTCTTGGTGGTTGTATGTTTGATGAAACTAATTGTTTTAGTAAATTAATCTGACTATAATGAGTTTTGTTCTTTGCAGCTGGTGGCAGCATTCAGAAAATCTTGCCAGTTATGAGCAGCAAGACGCTCATGAGTTCTTTATTTCGATATTGGACATAATCCATCAGAAATTGGGGAAAGCTAATAACATGGTTAAAGGTAACTGGATACTAAGATTTTGTTATATCTATTTTAAAGTTGATTTATGGTGTGGTTTGTGAAAGTTATTGACATGCACGAGAAGGTGTCTATTCGGTTGTGTAGGTGCCAATGGTGGGGATCTTATATAAAACTAATTGAAAATCTTGTGTCTGTTATATTTGTGGCATGATTATGTGTTTTTGGGTGTCATTTGGAATTGAATTGTGAATGAATCAGACAAATTGAGGAAAACCAAAAAATAAGCTTTGTTCTGGAGTACTGTTCAGATTCAAGAATTTTATGTCTTATAGATTCTGTTACACTGATTGGAAGAGCTTTTGTAACACAGAAAATGGAGATTGCCAGTGTATTGCTCACAGAGTTTTCTCTGGACTACTGAGATCAGATGTAACGTGTACATCATGTGGGTTTACTTCGACTACTTATGATCCTTGTGTGGACATTTCTCTTGACTTGAATATGGGTCCTTGCTACCCATCCAATTGTAAGAGTAAGCCAAACAAGCAAAATGCAAGCACGGCTGATTCTACTTTGGCAGGCTGCTTGGACCTCTTCACAAGACCGGAAAAGTTGGGGTCAGATCAAAAACTGTACTGCGAAAATTGTCAGGAGAAGCATGATGCACTGAAGCAAATGTCCATCAAAAACCTTCCATTAGTGTTGTGTTTGCACATAAAACGATTTGGACACTCAACATTTAGAAAAATGTCAAGAAAAATTGATCAATATTTGCAGTTTCCTTTCTCCTTAGACATGAAGCCGTATTTATCCTCTTCTGTGGTCAAGAAAAGACTTGGAAACAGAATATTTTCCTTTGACGGCGATGAATCTGACATTTCTACAGAGTTTGAGGTTTTTGCTGTGGTTACACATTCAGGGATGTTGGAATCTGGCCATTATGTCACTTATTTGCGTTTAAGAAACCAGTGGTACAAATGTGACGATGCCTGGATAACAGAAGTGGATGAAAGGGTGGTCCGAGCCTCACAATGCTACCTGATATACTACGTGCAGAAAGTGCTATACCATAAAGGGGGTGAGGATCTGAGCTGCCACCCGATGTCAACACGGGCAGACACGTTTGTTCCTATAGCTGGATGTTGCTAGATGAACATTCCATTTAAACGTTTAAGGCACTAGCTTGGAAGAGAACTCACATGAAGATGGCTGCTGAGAATGGATTCTCCAGCCTGAATCGGGCGGCAAAGAGCAACCATTGTTTGAATGGGGCACCAACAGTTCGATTCTATCTGCTGTTTGAATCAGCAGTTGATTTCTTGCAAAGTGGGTGGTGTGAAAGATACTAGAAAATGATGGTGTTGGACCATTTCTACCTCAACTTCTTTCAGTATCTTGCTGATGCATTTTTTAACTGGAGCTTGTGTAAAGATTTATTTATTTTACAATTGACAGGTGTTCTCTTCCAGGTTCCAACCTTTTATTTTTGGAACTTTTTATATGGGAAAGGGTTGACTATTTTATTTCAGATGGCAATGGTGGTTTCTCAACATTGATATACTAATTCTTTGCAGTGAATTGTGGAACAAGTATGGGAAATTTAAGAAGATACAAACATTTTTTAATCGGGTTTTAGCTAATGACCTGATGACTTGTTTGACAACATGAAATATACAGTGTATATAGCATGACCATAGCTTTGTAGAAATCGACTCTGGTCGACAGATAGAAGCTTTTGGTGCAAATCGGAGTCTAGTTGCTTAAGAACTCATGCAAACAGGCACAAGTGATACCTGCTTGAATGTGAGCTAATGAGCTAAATTGGCTTGAACTCGAGCCTTAGAATCCCTTAATCGAACCAAGTTCGTGCAAAATTATAGCAGGGTCTTTTCAAACTGTAATCTAATGATACATCAATCAAAATATTGAGAGATGAAAGGGGAGCAATATACGACCCCATTTTCGGAAACTCTTTCATATTCTATCAATTAATTTCAACGAAAAACATTTAAAAATTAAAAATTAAATAATAAGTTTCTATTATCGGCACTGCCACAATTTCATCTTTCAGAAAAATTTTGGAATTTCTTCCATGACGCCTGAAAAAGATCATAACAAAAAAAGGAAAACAAAAGGAAAGAAACAGAAACCAAGCTAAAGCTAATCTGCCAAGCTTATACACATTATCATCAAGGGCTATACCAATATTGTCAAACTTACAACTGACTAAAACAAAAGGGTGGACCAGGAATACCCTCAGCTACATTAAAACAATAAATAGCACATCGATAGTGAAGTCAAATTCAGAAAAGAGTTCAGCAACGTCAAAAGACCTTGAAAAAATCTGTATTTCCATAAAACATATTGCAAAATCCAGCTGAACTCATACTGAACAAGGACTTTGCCAAGTAGATATGTCGGCTATAAGATTTCGAAGCTGGTCTATCAGAAGCTTCAGATGCTTATTCTTGTTTGCGAGCTCCTAAGAAAGTAAAAATGTTTAATAAGTCAGTACTTATTGCAGAAAAGATACAATAGAACGGTGTCTTATTGAAACAAGACTAAATTGAATAAGAAATAAACTGGAATGAGCAAGTCAAAGAACAATATCATCTCTGGTGATATTGAATATAATGTTGTCTATTCTCTTCCATAATCACCCCAACCCCCTTCCCCACCCCTTCCCCTCAAACACAAAATAAGTGAACAAATAAATCAGTAAACGTCTTAATATAAAGACTCAATTGCATATCAATGACTTCTTCAGATGATTAAATGGACGCACGAATATTTATTCAGTCTCCATCTTCACAGTATTTATATCCAAGACTATGTTTATAAATGACTATAATGGTAAACTCCAATATTCATACTCAAGTTTTGAAATAACATTTCGAGTTATAATAAATGCAGAAGAAAGCATAGCTCTGATCTTGACTTTTACCAAGGACGTGCATTTTCTACCAAGCCAAAGTCTATATATCACTATTTTGTTACACAAAAGCATAGTGAATGCAAACAGACAATCTCATCTATATCCTCCATTTAAGATTATTTGCTTCACATCAAATGTCATCTCCCAATGACAGATTGACTTTTATTCATGGATAAGCTTGATAATTAGTAAAACATACCTTTTGAGTATTTGCTTTTAAACATGGTTGATTTAAGTTATTTTTTGTAGTAAATTTTGATGGTATTGTACTACGAGTCCAGCCTCGTGCTTGATCCATGTGGGGAATCGAAACCCAATACTAGTCCAATTTAAGTTTACAGTGTGCCCTAAAATGATTTTGTTTGCATTTTACAATGAGTAAAAAGGTTACTTGGCAAAATGATAGGGTGCATAGTGGTACAAGCAAGCAACCTAGTTCAACCCACCATGGTAAGGTGCATAGTGGTACTAGCGGGCACCTTACCATTATATCAAGCAACTCATTTACACATTACAAAATCCTTTTAACACATATGGTAAACTTAAATTGAACTAATATTTGGCTTTCATTTCCTACGTAAACCAAGCACTCTTTGACTGGGCTCGTAATGCTAGATTATCAAAATTAAAATTTAGACATATAAATGTATGAAAGTTTTAGGGGTACTTCCATTTTTTTTTTTTTCTTATTTCCAAGTCAAAAAATTACTGATTTTAAAGTAACTCGTACCCTACTATCAAAATAAGTAAATTATTACTAGTTTTACTCAATTAAAAAGATTATTTACTTTTAAAACTTGCTTTTTTTGTTTATAAGTCAAAATTTTAAGCTTAGCCAAACCTTCCATTCTTTGTATTTCCCAGTCAAGAGTGTGCCAGGAAACTTTAATACAATCGAATGTCTTTCCATGAGCACAACAACAATAAATGCGATGGACTTTTAAGATGACGAGTAGCAGGGATGGGATAGTTAACATGTAACCTTCTTGCGTGACATGGCAACTCAAAATTTATGAATCGACAAAAAAAATCTTTCACCCGTAGTGCAATGCCACTTAAAGCAGTGACAATACAAGTCTGAGAAAATAATTCATATAGATGAAAAATGATTTATCATCGCAAGGAATGCAACTCACTAGCATGCTGAAAATGATTCATGAAAACCACTGGCGGATTTGTGGGGGGCCCATATAATATTTTTGCTTTATATATGTCAAAAAATTACAATTATGTGGAATTTTTTTTTCCCCATATATTAGCCAGCCTGGCTTAAAATTATTTTTAGTCCAGTCTACTGGTGAAAACATATCCCATACCTTTCTTAAGGTAGAGGCCTGCTCTTCAAGCTTCTCAATTTCAGTTTGGTCTGCAGGAGATACAGAACTGCTTGATGAAACAGCTTCAGGCGCCTTTGCCTATTATATTGAAGGGTCCGCTTGTAATCAATTCAAGAAATGAAACTAATGAATATCAAGTTTAGCAAGCATGGGTGATAATAATTCAAAACACAGGTCTAAGTACAACAAGAAAGGCACTATTCTACCACCATTTTGAATTCTACATTACCATTTTACCTTCCTATCATAAGATTAATGAATTCAGAGGCCGTATAGTAGATAATTCTTAAAGCGCCAATAGCATGTTTACTAGGAGGATTGGACAGTCTCAGACACTACATTCTTGTTCATTGTATACACACTAAAAACTTAGTACCAAAAAATTACCTTTTCAGCATTGGAAATGGCAGTGAGAACAGAGCGCAGGGCCGCCACAGCGGCCTTGTACCGGAGGCGGGCCTCATCAAGAGCCCCACCGCCAATATCAAAGTTAGGGTGATGGGACTGGGCGGCAGAGGCGGAGGCGGAGGAAGAAGCGGAAGAAGACGAGTCCGATAGAACGTCACCATTCGAGTGTTGCCCAATACTCATACTGGTAGGCCCGCCATTAGCAATAGTAGTATTAGCGGCGGCGGCGGCGGTGATGTTAGGCTGAGTAGTCGTGGCGGAGGTTGTGGTGGACCAGAGATTGGGATTGCAAAGCTCGTCGTTCATGGCGGAGAGGATTAAGAAAGCGGCTTCAATTGTTTCTTCGAGGTGTTTTTGTCCGTCAATTGCGAGCTCTTTTGTTGTTTTGGGGGTGGTGTAATTGGCGGAAGTGGGGGAGGAACTCAACGTCGAGGGCTTGTCTTCCATTACTCGTTTTTTATGATTAGGTTAAACAGAAGTTGGATTTGAGCCCTATTTGGAGACCACCGGCGGCGGTGGCGATGATGTGGTGGTGGGAAAGGAATCCAAATGCAAGGGTTTATAGTAAACAGAGTACTCAAATGTTACGAAACGGCGTCGTATCTTCCAGGAGCAGGGTAAAACCCAAAAAGGGGAAGGAGAAAAATTGAGCTCTCGCCCAATTGACAGACCAAATAATATAATATTTGGCTAAGTTATAAGTTACTTATTTATCTGACAATAAAATGACAGATGATATGATTCACTTTTATCTCCAATTTTTGTTTCTTTATAACATTATCTTTAATTTTAATTTTTTAAAGCATTGTCATCCCTAAATAAGGTATCCCAAATAACCCGTGGATTTATAAGGATTTCATTAGTAAAGGGATTTGGATGGTTTCAAACTTAATAATACACGTAACAAACTCTTTTGAAATTTCACCCTTTTTAATAAGATTCTTAAGGATTCTGTAAAAATCTATTCGAATTCATAAAATTCATTTTAAATTGTATAATCTTTTAAAATCCAATAAAATCCTAATTGAGGACACCCCTCTAAATTTATTTAAGCAACCTAAGCCATAAAAGCCGTCATTTATTGATATTTGGGTTGGAAACTATAAAAGTAAAATTGCAAAACATGAGCGCCAGAATGAATTAGAATGAAATTGCTTTTGTATCATGAAGGTTTCAGAGCACATTTCTTCAGGAGTTTAATAGATATACCTGCGCAAATGAGTATAGCCTCCAAACATAGTAAGTATGCTCCTTGGAACTAAGATCAAACAAAAAACTAAAAAGAGGATTTCCACGGCCGCACTCCATTATAGCTTGCTCAAATGCGCAGCCACCGTCAAGAACATAGAGAGCCATTGTATCAATAACATGGTGCAGATGATTGTCATCTGGTGCAACAACATTAATATCAGGTACATTTGGAGTGAGAACCTACACGTCCAAGTAGAGCAAGCAAACAAGAAATTATAATTTAGTCCTGAAAAGGTGAAATTCAATGAGAGACGTGTGAAAAGGTATTGAATTAAATGTGGATTGCTTTTAGATCTTATGGGCTCTAGGACCTTCAGAATCAGATGCATGAAAGCAGCAGAGAAAAACAGGTGCAAGGATCAGTTGCCGTCATGCTAGTGAAAATTTTAAATGCTCAAACATCAGCATGGAAAAGTTATGAACAGAGCTGTAAGTTTGCACAAAGTGGAACAACCTTTGTGGTCATGAAATTATCAAGAATCAGTCATACATCTACATAAAATAACAGATAAGAACCTAAGCCAGCTCATCAAAAAATTCAGATGGAAAGATGAGAGTTCAAAAATCGTATTTTCATGTGACGTGGCACTATATGTTAGAGAAAAAATGGAACTTCACGTGGTAGTTGTCCATATATATCTCTTTGGTATTGTAACATGATGTGATAACTAATGTCGAATACACAAAAGTACCACGAAAGTATATAATTTGGCAAGTCCGAAGCAGTAAATGAAGGCATTCTATCAGGGATAGTGGAAGTCAAACTTTCCAAATTTCTTGAATTTAAAAAAAGCACACGTGTTCTGTTTAATTTACTTGGACATTTCATATTATTGAACTGAGACTTAATATTCCAATCCCTTGAATAGAATTCTCTCAAATTAAAAGGTACATGTTGGTTGAACACATCAAGTATCAACATCATTAAAAAACTACTCTATGGCTAGGATGCCGATTGCTTGCATTTTTGCAAATAAGAAAAATTTGTTGCAGCATTAGGAAGGCCAAAATCATTATATAGCAGGTAGCATAGCTACAGTATGAGGAAATCAAATCAGATGAATTAGAAAGCAACGCCTCTCTTATTACTGTGTAAGTGATGGTCAAACATAAATTAATTTTGAGATAAGCCCATTTTCTTTATAAGTAGAACTCCATATGAATGCCTTAGTACACTTTTTTATTTATTTATTTGTGTTTCCAGATATGTCCTCACAGGTGCAAAAATTTATTGGCTGTTTCAACGTTCAACGAGACCAGAATTTCTTATACAGCTACGTATGTGGACTTTAACTTCTCTGAAAGTTTGAATATGAGATTAATTTGTTGAGAAAGATTAAAAATAAACATAGAACTACATAACCAATAAAAATATCTCACCAGCTCAGAATTTTGGCTCGGAACTGATGTCACTGGAGGACCAGACAGACCAGACAAGATAACAGTGGCACCCTGTCAACACGAGAATATTATCAATATCTATATCATCAGCCAGAGAAAAATAATATGATATAAACTAAGAAAAGGGCATTGTGACAATCAAGAGTGTGTCTCAATTGGGAAACCATCCTCAACCAGCAAGGAGAAAAAATCCCAATGAGAAACGAAAAGAAAACTTCAACTTATAATATTTTGGAAGATGGATAATCACTGACCTCCTTACTCCTGATGGCCATATGTCCAGGAGGTGGAGCAGGAAGAGCTTGGGATGGAAGAGAGACAGATTTACCCCACCCCATCTTCAATTCGTATTCATAAACCACCACCCCTGAATCACAAAAATAAAGCTTCAGCCTGTTTTTACTTCCTTGCTCCAACAGTTGTTTTTTTATCCACTATAACATTAAATCAAGCAATATTCCACAAATTTAGCCTCACGCAATGTCCTAAGAACGAATTGGAACACAAACAAATTGCAGCTATTCCTTATGTATCTTTTGTTGGGAGTTTAATGTATACTGAGACTTGCACCAGGCCAAACACTGTCAGAATACTGGGCAGGTATCAAAGTAACCCAAAACTTGATCATTGGAAAGTTGCAAAGAAAAGTGTAGAGATACTTGCAAGGAACGAAAGATCACATGCTCGCTTATAGGAGATCTAATAATTTGGAGGTCATTTGAGTATTCAGATTCAGACTTTGCTAGATGTGTGGACACTAGAAAGTCCACATTTGCATACCTAGTCCTCTTGGTTGAAGGGGTTGTATCATGGAAATGTGCGAAAGAGTCAGTCATTGCTAAAGCCGCTATAGAAGTTGAGCTTGTCGTGTGCTTTGAGGCCACAATTCAAGGAAATTGGCTGCAGAACTTTATTTCAAGGTTTGGAATTGTCGATAATAGTGCCAAGCAACTTGTGATAATTCTACAACAGTCTTCTTTTCAAAGAACAAGTACTCTAAAGGTGTTAAATACGCGCATTATGTTATAGACCACATAACGAGGTAATATTACACGGGCCAAGTGGGAGAATGTAAGACTAATTAATTGTGGCCCACGTAATATTATGAAGGAATTAATTAAAGTAGTTTGTGATGCTAAACTCTAATTGTCCAATTGAGAAGTGACAATTTTTTTTCCTGTACACTTTGATGAAAAGTAAATAGTCATTAGGAACTGCCTCTCTCTTTCCATAAAGGTGAATGTATCTCATTAAATTATACACGTTCAATTACAGAGTGGAAAAGAGAGAACGGTTTCTTGGTTTTCTTGTTTCTCTTTTGCAGATTCAAATCTTCTAATTAAATTGCCATGGATCAAGGTATGTTTCTTGATCAATTTATTTATATGTGAAAACCATAGAATTCTAAAAATATTGGTATTAGGGTTGAATTGCTTACATGCTACCACATAGCCATCTTAAGTTATGGACAACATATATTAATGGGTGTTCTTTACAGGTTACAGATCTCAAAAATCTTCAAATTTATTTCATGTTGAAGGTGAGGTGTACATAGTGGGTACTACTTCTTCACCAGTGAAGCCATTTTCATTCATTGTCTACCCAGTGAAGCAGTATCTCTTCATGATACCTTTTTATGCAATTATTCATCAGGTATCCAAATCTGTGTGAGTTGGATGCCAGACAAATTTTTGAATGCATTAATAAGTAAAGAAATATGAGGAGCACGGAAATATAGAACATCTTACAAAATTTACTAATTGTTTTTAATTAAAATAAAACTGCAAGCATCATAATAGCTAACATTCATCAGTTCCTGAAGTAACCCTTCAAATGGCACAATGATTAAACAATTAAGACAAGTTGATAAGAAGCCGGAAAGGAAACAAACGAAAAAAAAAAGTCCAAAAAAGAAAATTAAAATGAAGAGTCTCAAGAACCAACCTTGCATTTCATCCCTTGCAGCCTGAGCATCAGCCCTATTCATGAAAGCCACAAAACCACAATTCCTCTGCCGCCTCTTTTCCTCTTCTGTTCTCGGCCACATTATTTTGACACTGGCAATAGGTCCAAATCTCCCAAAAGTCCGCAAAAGGAAATTCTCATCAACCTAACAGAAGAAAATAAATAATAGTGAAAGGTTATTAAAGCATTCCTTGACCCATAGAGTAGCCAGTTACAGAAGAGTAAACAAGCCAGGACCTGAAATATTAAGGTGCAATGCATGGAGTACAAAAGAATCTTACCTGAGGTGACAAGTTTCCAACGTAAAGATTTGTCGTTTGTGGATCTCCTTCATCAAATGATCCAGGTTTACCAGTCAAATCAAAATCATCTGGCAGCTCATCAAACCGGCTAGATGGCTGAGGAAAGATAAGCATGGTTATCCATAAACACTGGCACCAAACTGAAGATGAGCAATAGGAAACAAATTCATATAGATCCACGTGAAATTATATCCCTCATTTTCGTACAAAGACATAACAGCATCGCCAATCTTGGTGTAAAATAGATCTAAATTGTTATTTAGATCTCCAAATCGGAAACCTCTCAATGGAGAGATGCAAAGGAAATGCAAAATTGCATTTTCCAGTAGAAAATGTAAATATACATCCTTTTTACATCCACGGGGCAAAAGTGGGTTTAAATCTCATTGGAGCAAAATTTGAATTTAAATCCGCCGAAATGTAAATGAGGATGTAAAAGTGATTTTGAAGATACCAATTTTACACCACGATTAGAGATACTCTAATCTACTTAAATCCCAACAAAGCATGAATGTTTCAAATGGAAATGCCTATCATAAGCATTACTATTTAGCGATTAGCAATGTGACCAGATCCTGTCAAAAGGAAAGATATATATATATATCTCTGTGTGTGTGTGTGTGTGTGTGTGTGTGTGTATCCTGTCAAAAAGAAAGAGATAGATATATGTATATATATCCTGTCAAAAATTATATATATCTCTCTCTTTCTTTTTGACAGGATATATATATATATATATATATATATATAGAGAGAGAGAGAGAACCAGCAGAACATTATCCTTTAATTTACACGAACAAGTTTGATATAAACACTTACAGCAGAATTGTCACCAGGGTGAGTATCACGCCAATGTTCACGCTCTTGGTTTCGCTTCTCCCTCATTTCTTGTTCATGCTTCAACTCCTCCATAAAATGATCAATGTTCCGGGACTTTCCTTTTTGTTTCTCCTTCGACTTCTCCTCCATCTGCAGATTATAAAGTAAATTATTAATAGACGATTACAATCTCATTCAACCTCAAGGAAAAGCTTCATGTGCTCCCTAACCTTCTTTTCATAATCTTTACCCTTTGTTGCCATAGGAGGTGGGATGAATGATGGCACATACCTGTATGAAGCTCAACTATAATCTAATATTCATGTGGGCAAGAACATTCTTGAAAAGAAAAAGAAAAAGAGGAAATCTCAATAATAAAGAGAAAAAGAGAAGGCAAGAACGTCGAGCGAAAACAAACAAGAACCAATAGGAAATCATTTGAGATTTGCAAAGGGAAAAATGTTTGCTGTAGCACAATAACACATCCCAGGCATTCTTCCCCAGTAGGTACATAAGTTCTAAGTCTCACTCAAAAATTATGTTCCTGAAAAAGCTGTTATTAAATTATTTCCAGAATTTACAAGGATATTGCATCAAAACAGCATGACGAGGAAGGTTAAATATGTATAATTCTAAACCAAAATTTATATTGTTTTTGGTGTAAAATGATGCCATATAAATAACAAAGCATATTTGTCATATATCCCTCCAGAAAGATTTGATTTTAAAAAGATGGAATCTTTTATGGTTTATAGTAAAAATGATTATTTCAAAGCCAGGGTCCAATATATAAAAACTTACAACAGTATATCATTATATGAACTCTTGGAATTCTGCCATACAAAATTTCCTAATAGGGAAATTGCATTCCCTGTTATTTTATATTTCCATTTATGTATTCAGCCCTTGAGTGTAGTGGTTTGATTTATCCTAGAATAATGCTAGAAACAGTTTAGGTAGAAGCTATCATTGACCTTAGAATTAGGCCTAGACAGAATATTTATTACTTGTGTGTATAAACCTTTGTAATCCCAATTATAGAATCAAATTTCATCATCATCGCTGTAGCACAAGATTAACGTGCATGCCGCTGGAAAAGCCCAGTCAAGAATGAGAAAACCTAGTATGCTTACATTTCACGATTGCTACACAGCTTTGGCTGCCACATAACTTGGACTATGAGTTGAACTTTTAACGGGAGTATATTTAATTGCAAACTACACACATTGCATGCTATATACTTCAAGGTAAGTGTTGTCATAGTGCAGAAAAAAAATGCAGTAGTACTAAAATTGGTCTCTCCATATATCTCAAGAGAAGACCATCATCTCCAAATGCATCAAAGTGAAAGGTCAATGACAAGTATTTAGCCTGCTAACTTTTTGTGTTGTGAAAACCAAAGCAGTAGAGCTGTACTGAGAAGATCACCACCACATGATTATCATCCTCAGAATGCCTAATCATACAAGCATTATGAAATAGCTGATCAAAAGCATTTGTTACCTACTCCCCTTCTTTAAACCAGAATTCTCATCTTTGGACTTTCCACCTGCCATCGGCGAACGATAGAAAAGGCCCATAATTTTATTAATGTGTCCACATAATAATGAAGAAATCATTCATTTATCCACATTGCATCAAAAAATAAAACTACAAATAAATATTGAGTTCTTTCCAAAAGTTTCTGTGGGAATAACTTAGATAAATTTATTAATTCGCAACTGACCTTCAGAATCATTCTTTAGCTTCTCGTTTGGATTGATGGTTCCACCTCTGACAAAGGTCTTGGACCCTGGTGTATCATCCACTTGAAACGATTCTAAAAACTCTTGATATAATCTAGCTGTTTCGTCCTCCACCCTCTGATAATATAAAAAGATTGAATAGAACATAAAACAGTGTCGTGGAGGGGGGAGAGGTATTTAAATTATTTTTTCTTAGTTTAAAAAAATACTTTTTTCTTCGCTTCTTCGACTTCTCTGTGCTTCTGAAAAGGTGTCTTCTTTCGGGAACTCATTCTATCATAAAATGCTTGAACATCAGAAAAGCCAAAAATGTGTCATAAACCATACAAGTCTCCCAAAGTACGTATAAAACCCAAGAGAATATCAATGTTATTAGCTTCCTATATAAAATAACTTGCAAAGAAAAATTAATAATAAATTCAAAAACTCGGACCATAAGTACCAAAAGGATGTCGAAATCAAAGAAACCCACTTTTAAATTTCCAAAAAAAATATATTAATCAACTATAATTAAGCCCCCAAACTAAAACCAATAGCGCTGCTTCTCGTATCATTAAAAAAAAAAAGGGAAGGGGGGGGGATTTAAAAAAATACTTTTTTCTTCGCCTCTTCGACTTCTCTGTGCTTCTGAAAAGGTGTCTTCTTTCGGGAACTCATTCTATCATAAAATGCTTGAACATCAGAAAAGCCAAAAATGTGTCATAAACCATACAAGTCTCCCAAAGTACATATAAAACCCAAGAGAATATCAATGTTATTAGCTTCCTATATAAAATAACTTACAAAGAAAAATTAATAATAAATTCAAAAACTCGGACCATAAGTACCAAAAGGATGTCGAAATCAAAGAAACTCACTTTTAAATTTCCAAAAAAAATATATTAATCAACTATAATTAAGCCCCCAAACTAAAACCAATAGCGCTGCTTCTCGTATCATTAAAAGCGAACTATAGTAACATAAGCAGGACTGGACACTATTTTTCTCCCAAAAACAAACATAATCCTGAAATTTAGTGTTGGAGCTAATTCTTTACCTACAGTAAACACAAATCCACACCAGCGCGTACGCGGTGGTACGCGGTGGTAATTGTCGTATAAAAATAGATTCTTTTTTACCTTTCCTGCTGATTGAGAAACTAACAATCCGGTTCCTAGGATTTTTTTGTGGTAAAACCCTTCCAGTACATTTTTTTTTTTATGATTGCTACAATAATATACGAAATAGATTATGAAGAAAATTCATGTAAATACTTACGCGCATAAACAGATAGAGCTTACTGGGTACAGAAAATTAAATGGATCTGTGACTCGGAAGAAAAAAAATTTCTGAGAGTTCAGTGTCCTCCTCCCGAGCCAAAGGTGAAGAGGGGGGAACCTTTAATGTTTTGTACTAGACGGAATCGGAGTCTACAGTCCCGACCCGATAAAAGGATCCGAGAAAAAATTTAGGTGAAATTGCAGAAAATGTCCATCACTTATTGTCTAATTTTACGGATGTCCACTTCTGAATAATATTGTCGATATAGCCCATTTTAGGTATAAAAATAGTATGTTATATTCAAATCACTTTTATTCATAATTACATTTATGTTCTTAATTTTTCATCATATTCTTATCATTAAATTTTCATTAATTAACAAATCTCATTCTTAACTATGCCTATTGATGTGCTTTAAAATAAAGAAAATATTTTTTTTTTGCTCATTTAACCGTTAAATACTTAGACGGATAATTACTTTTACTTCATTTTAACGAAATAATTAAATAAAAATCATCATCATGTACATGATATATTAATTAATAGAATATTAATGATAAGACTGTGATGAACAAGTATACACTCTAAAACTCAGTGAATGATATAAGGAGGAGAGCGGGATGCTTGATGTATGGCCTGTTTGTTGTACATTATTATATAATGAGAATGAAAAATATAGTCGTTATTGGGCCCCTATACAAGAGATAGAAATTCAAAATTGATGGTTTAATGTGATGAATAACGGTCATATTTTTCATTTTTATGGATGAAAAATGAGAACCAAACGGGGGCTTAAATTGATATTACTCATTTATTGAACATTAACACAACGTTCTTTATGTTATATTACTCCGAATATGTTCAATGATATATTCTATTTGTAAGATCGTGCATAATAGTTCAGAATTNATTTTTATAGATGAAAAATGAGAACCGAACGGGGGCTTAAATTGATATTACTCATTTATTGAACATTAACACAACGTTCTTTATGTTATATTACTCCGAATATGTACAATGATATATACAAACGCCACTCGAATTGATAACATTGCTATTTGTACCCTTATGACATGTTGATTATTGTCATAATCGTGATGCCTTAACGAGGTCGTGATTGACAAGTTGGCCAACCAAGTTAAGCCATGTTATGTATTTTGATATTTGATTCTTAAGGGTGTAATCTATGTAACTATGAAAAAACTTATGTTCAATCACACATATACATCATATTTCATTCATTAATTTGTTGTATTCATTTATAATCCAAATTTGAACGCGACTACTTTTAGACAACTTATTATTATGCAGATTGAT
>CAIGRN010139586.1:0-11835 GCA_903798345.1 Fraxinus anomala
ATAAACGCACCCAATTCTTTCCAGAATTTAAAACTTTCACCAAAAAATATATTATATTTCATTTGAAACTTTTACCATGCACATAAAAGCGTAAACATGTAATTCATGCAATTGACAAACTAGAAGTTTTTTGATTGGCAAAGATGACGAGCTAGCCCCGGAGGCACTGGCCATGCTTTTTCTTGAAATCTAAACTGTCACTTCTGCCTACTTCGAGTACTGGACAAATAGGTGGAAAAATTATGTGGAGACTCCTCATCAGCCAGAGTTCTAGGGCTTTGGCATGTCCATTGAAGCTGTAGCCCATCTGAGGGAGACTTTTGACACCCACCAGAAGATAAATGCTAAAGCTCTGGAGGTGGCTAATAAAGAAAATGATGTACTAAAGCAGCAAATGGGTGAACTGGGTACTTAGAAATCCTATCTTGTTGAGGAGGACGAGGGGGTTGGGAAAAAAGCCTAATATGCTAGCGAATATGCTACTAAGGCATACATAGCCAATTTCCATTTAACTGAGACGTATTAGAGTTTCGGTACCTATTGGTGTCGATTCTCTTATGTCGAGGTTATGGACCGGATTGACAAGCTTTATCTGACCTTTAATACTACTGATTTGAGGGCGAAATTCTTGAGGACAGAGGAGCCTTAGATTCCGACGGAAGTAAGCGATGTAATTGAAGTGGGGGATGATGATCAGAAGGCTAACCAGGGTGGAATCATTAATTTTGAAGCTTCGGTACCTCATCCACTGAGACTCCTATTGATGACGCCCAGGATTCTGAAATTTCACTATCCTAGTTTTAGGATTCATTTTTGTTTTGTATTTTCTTCCAACGTAATTGGCCTCGGCCTTCCATGTAATTGAACTCTTGTTATATAAATGGATTTTTTGTCTCAAGTAACTGCTTTGTCTTTAGACAAACAATCTTTCAATTTGCTCTTCGAGACAAACTTGAATATGAGGACACGCTTCGTCCTAAGTAGACGCTTCGATTGTAACTAATCAATTTTTTTCTTAACACCTTAGATGTTTTATCATTTTAGGCCTGACCTCCTTTCATAGTGGATGCTTCATCCTTATGGAGACATTTTCCATGATGTCCATAGAAGGCATGGAGCTATCTACTTCAACGAATTAGGAGGTGGTCCCTTTTAGGATCCAGCCATTCATCGAAGCACCTACACTTCTCTACATGAAAGGTTTTTCCATATAGAGGCTTCTCATAAGGTTTTTTACATGGGAGAAATGTACTATGTGCTTCGGCGAATCAGGAGTTAGTCTCTTTTGGGATATATCTCTTCGTCGAAGCGCCCATGCTTCTCTGCATGATGGATGGTTCATTCATACAGAGGCTTCTTCCATGGTCTTTTCCATGGAAGGCATGTGTTGTTCGCTTCGGTGATAAAGATGTGGTCCTTTTTAGGATTCAACTCTTCGTCGAAGTGCCCATGCTTCTTAGCATGATAGATGGTTTATCCATGCAAAGGCTTCTCACATGGTCTTTTCAATGGGAGGCATGTGCTATCCACTCCGACGAATTAGGTGATGGTCCCTTTAGGGATCCAGCTCTTCGTCGAAGTGATCCCACTTTTCTACATGACGGATGGTTCATCCATGTAGAGACTTCTCTTATGGTCTCTTTCATGGGAGGCATGTGTTGTCTGCTTCGGCAAATTATGAGATGGTCCCTTTTGAGAATCAACTCTTCGCCAAAGGACCCATGCTTCTTTACATGATTGATAGTTCATCCATGAAGAGGCTTTTTACATGGTCTTTTCCATATGAGGCATGTCACTTCAGAAGACTTTGTCAAGCAAAAATATACTTTCATTGAATTGACAAACTTTACATAGGCTAAGGACTATAATCTACACAAACTTCTATTGGTAGTACCTCCCCAGGTGCTTCACATTCTATGGATACGGTTGTACCTTACCATCTAGTCCTTTGATTATATAGGTACCATGTCGAAGCTCTTCTTTAATTCTGTAGGGGCCCTCCCAGTCGGGGCCCAAGGTTCCTATTCCTGGTTCCTTTGAAGAAATGAAAAACCTGTCGCAGAACCAGGTCATTTTTGCAAAATGACTTTTTCTTCACCTTTAAATTGCAAAATACCAATTTCAATTGTGATTCGTTCATCCACTCATTAAGGAAATCAAGCTTGCATTTCCTCAACTCGTCGTTAGATTTTTTTTGAATTGTAGGCGACTGGGTGAAGGTAGACCTACTTCAACTGGGCTCATGGTCGTGGCACCATAAGCTATGGAAAAATGTGTCTTTCATGGATAGTTAAATTGGTGGTTCGAATTGTCCATAGTACTTAGGTTAGTTCATCAACCTATGTCATTTTTACAGTGTCAAGCTTCCTTTTTAGGGTGTACTTGATAGTTTTATTGATAGCCTTCACCTAGCCATTTTCTTGGGATGATAGGAAGTAGAGAAGTGTTACTTGATTCCAAGCTCCTCACACTGTATCATCGAGAAACACTAACATTTGTCGTACTTCATTACAAAATGCAACTCATCATTCTTCAAGATGGGCTATTAGTATTCTTGTCTTAAGACTTTTGTGCCAAGGCAAATCCCCCAATGTGATTACAACAAATTCCATCATTAATCCCCCTGAGGTCGTAGGTGGCCTCTTCTTCTCCCACGGATAGGAGGAGGGGTAGAGAGAAACCTCTTTTGTAAAGCACATCTAATAAGATCCATGGTACGAGAACTAGCGAGGACAATGATCTGTTGATTGTGGAGGAATGACCAATGATGAGATTATGGGAAAAGAAGGTTGAGAAAGCTAAGGAATTGCTTGCTCAAGCTGCAATGGATGAAATATCAATCACAACAAACAAATGAATAAGTTTCATGTTGGACTTGGAAAAAGGAACAAGATGGATCAACTTGGTTCAAGCAATAACAATGGAGCTGAATTGAAGACCTATGCGACCTTATAGTGCGTCCAGGCATATGGCCGCATGTCTTCTACCGAAACCAAGCTGAAGGCCATTAACTAGTCCATACGACCGCATAAAGGAAGCCTATGCGGCTGAATAGTATATTTCTGGATGCATTTTTTTCAAATTTTACCTAAACTTTTGTTTTAGCTATAACTCTTTTATGGTATCCTTTTGATATCTTTTAGAAGCAAATACGATTTTAACTAGGTTTTATGGATTCCATACAAATATGATTATTCTTTTCATTGTAAAAACACACAACTTGAGAGATATTATTGCATGGCATATTGATTTCTACTCGTTCTTCATTAAATTAATTCCGAACTTATCACGAATTAAATTCTTGTGGTGTTCATCAATTTAAGTAAGGTTCATAAATTTTATGATCACGGGGTCAAGATATTGTTGGGAATTGTCTTGGTTCATTCGTTCAATAATTTATTGGTTGAGTGCTCAAATGTTGATTCTTGGCATTTTTGGGTTTAATCTAATCTGTCGTGGGTTTCGTAGTTTCAATTGCTACATGGGTTCGCTTCAGTTGATATTAGAGCTTGGCTCCAAAAATCAAGGTTAAGTTATTTAATTTATTATTTATTTTTGGTTTGGGTCTTTATCTTCGTTTTTCTTGTTCTTCATCTTTTGAGCCATTCAATCCAATTAAAATATCATAAAAAGTTGTTTGTCCGTTAAATTAGTGCCCAAATCAATTCTTTTTCGATTTTTGGGCTCTTTGTTGAATTCTAGCCCATTTATTGACAAAAAAAATCAAAATTTGCCAAAAAAAGGTGTCCAACCCGAATTCAAGAAATATTTTCTTGAATTTATCCTCGGAGTTTTCATTCAAAGTTCAAATTCCTACTTTCTTGAATCATTCTAGATAACTTTCCTTACTCAATTCTTTGTTTGAACTCCACAAGTGTTGAATTTTATTGTTTGAGATCGAATTATTTCTTTGAAGCATTTGTAAGGAAGAATTGAGAGGAAAAATGAAAAGTATTAAGACTAATAGAGGAAAAAAATCAAATTGAGTGATACATGAGTGTACACACGTGAGACAAATATTATTCTAGATTTAGAAGTCTGACAGAGACGACAAGCGGGAAGAATAGTCAAGTCATCATAATGAAAGAGTTGATATGACAATTTAAAAGGTAGTTTGGTGATATGAGAGATAGAATGGATAGGCAAGAGGCGTAATTGGAGAGGCAATACACATTGCTTGCTAATTTGGGTAGAGGACAACCTAAAAAAGTTCATAACACAATGAGGCTAGGTAGATGGGATCCTAGAATGGATATTGGTGGTGAAAATGAAGCGAATAGTAGAATTGATGATGATATATTTGTGGAGGCTGAAGTGGAAAATATGAGGAATAGAGGAGATATGCATGATTGGAGGGCTAGAGGTTATGTTGGAGATAGAGTTGATATATGAGGGAAAACATAAGTCTATGTCCTGTACCGTGCTACTTGTACCAAAGAAATATGGGACTTAGAGGATGTGCGTGACTGTTGACGATCAACAACGTAATGGTAAAATATCGTCACCATATGCCTAGGTTAGATGATATGTTAGATAAATTACATGGATCATGCATGTTTAGTAAAATAGATCTTAAAAGTAGATTTCATCAAATTAGGACGAGAGAAGGGGATGAGTGGAACACTGCTTTTAAGACTAAGTATGGTTTATATGAGTGGTTTGTCATGCCATTTGAACTTACTAATGCACATAGTACGTTTGTGAGATTAATGAACCATGTTTCGTGTGTGTATATATAGGTAAATTTGTAGTAGTTTAATTCGATGATATCTTAGTATATAGTAAGAATGTAAATGAGCAAATAAGACATGTAAGATATGTGCTTGTGGTTTTAAGACGAGAACAACTATATGCTAACTTTAAAAGTGTATATTTTGCATGAAAAAAGTTGATTTTCTTGGTTATAATGTTAGTGCAAAGGGATTTGAAATAGATAAGGAGAAAATCAAAGCTATCAAGGAATGACCAACTCCTAAAAGCATAACCGAGGTAAAAAAAAAAATTCATGGTTTACCTAGCTTTTATAGGTGTTTCATTCAAAATTTTAGCACATTTACCACACCACTCTCGAAGATTGTAAAGAAAAGTATAGGATTTCATTGGAGCGTTGCCCAAGAATATGCTTTTAGTACTATTAAGGATATGTTGTGTAATGCTTCAGTTTTATTACTATCTAACTTTAACAATACTTCTGAGATTGAATGTAATGCCTCAGGAATAGGTATTTGAGCTGTCTTGAAGCAGGAATGAAGGCTAATAGCTTACTTTAGTGAAAAGCTATGTGGAGCATCTCTCAACTATCCTACATATGACAAGGAGTTGTATGCACTTGTTCAAGCTTTGGAGACATGGCGAACTACCTATCATGAGTTCTTGAAGCATTTAAAGGTCAACGTAAACTAAACAAGAGACATGCAAAGTGGATGGAGGTCATCGGGACATTTTCATATGTTATTCAGTATAAACAAGGTAAGGAAAATGTGGTAGCGGATGCATTGTCAAGGTCATACTTCAAACTCTTTAGGTGCCAAGTTGTTAGGATTTGAAGTTAAGGACATGTATACTAATGACCCGAATTTTTTTATTATGTATATGAATCATGTGACAAATGTGCAATAGATAGATTCTTTAAGTATGAAGGATATTTATTTCGGGAGAATAAATTGTGTACCTAGGTGTTTAATGACATAGTGGAGGTTTAATTAGTCATTTTGCCATTAATAGTTAATACGTGAAGCACATAGTGGAGATTTAATTAGTCACTTTAGGATTAAGAAGACTTTGGATATGTTAAATGAACACTTCTATTTGCCTAAGATGAAGGTTGATGTTGATCGGGTAATATAAGCATCACTTTTAAAAAGGTTAAGTATACGGTTTTACCTCAAAGTTTGTATACGCCATTACCCATTCCTATTAAGCCTTGGGTTGATGTGTCTATGGAATTTGTGTTGGTTTACCTATGATTAAAAAAAGGAAGAGATTCCATATTTGTAGTGGTAGATAGATTTAGTAAAATGGCTCATTTCATTCCATGTCATAAAACTGATAATGCCACTAATATTGCGAATTTATACTTTAAAGAAGTAGTGTGTTTATATGGGGATACCTAGAGTATTGTATCGGATAGGGATGTTAAGTTCTTTAATCACTTTTGGAAGGTTTTGTGGGTTAAGTTAGGAACTAAACTATTATTCTCTACAGCTTATCACCCACAAATAGATGGGCAAACTGAGGTTGTTATTGGACTATGAAACAACTATTGCACACTATAGTCAATAAGAACTTGAAGAGTTGGGAGGATTGATTGCCATTCATAGAATTTACATATAATAGGGCCACGCATTCTACTACTTCTTATACTTTATTTGAAATTGTTTATGGTTTAAAACCACTAACATCTTTGGATTCAATTCATTTACCTATTGATGAGAAATGTGGCTTAGATAGAAAGAAAAAGTTCGAATTGGTAAGATCCTTCCATGAGAAGGAACGGTGACAGATTGAGAAGAAAAATGAACATTATGTTTCTCAAGCAAATAAGGGATGAAAGCGCGTTACATTTGAACCAGAAGATTGAGTTTGGGTGCTTATGAGAAATAAATGCTTTCCAGCTGAAAAGAAGTCAAAGTTGTAATTGAGAGTAGATGGATCGTTCCAAGTTCATGAAAAGATCAATGGCAATGCCTATAAGTTTGACCTTCCAAGTGAGTATAACATTTCTTCTACGTTCAATGTTTCTAATCTTTCCCTGTTTGATGCAAGTGGAGATTCAAAGAGGAATTCTTTTGAAGATGGAGGGAATGATGAGATCCATGGTACGAGAGCTAGCGAGGGCAAGGATTCGTTGATTGTGGAGAAATGACCAATGATGAGATTATGTGCAAAGAAGGTCAAGAAAGCTATGGAATTGCTTGCTCAAGCTGCAGTGGATGAAACATCGATCACAACAAGCAAAGGAATAAGTTTCATGATGGGCTTGGAAGAAGGAACAAGATGGATTAACTTGGTTCAAGCAACGGACAATGGAGCTGAATTGAAGACCTATGCGACCACATCGTATGTCCAAGCATACGGCCGCATGTCTCCATATCGAAACCAAGCTGAAGGCCATTATTGGTCTATGCGACTTCATGAAGGAAGCCTATGCGGCTGCATAGTACATTTCTGTATGCGTTTTTTTTTTTCAAATTTCACCTGAACTTCTATTTTAATTAAAACTTTTTTGTGGTATCTTTTTTTATATCTTTTAGGAGCAATTACATCTTTAACTTGGTTTTATGGATTCCATATAAATATGATTATTCTTTTTATTGTAAAAACACACAATTTGAAATATATTATTGTAAGGCATATTGGTTTCTACTAATTTTTCATTAAATTAATTCCGAACTTATCAAGAATTAAATTCTTGTGGTGTTCATCAATTTAAGTAAGTTTTATAAGTTTTGTGATCATGGGGTCAAGATATTGTTGGTAATTATCTTGGTTCTTTGGTTCAATAATTTATTAGGTCGAGCTTTCAAAAGTTGATTTTTAGCATCAACGTCATCCTGGAAAATGAAATGCACTACCTTTCTTCTAAGTTTGTGGGCCTCCTCTTTGTCATTGAGGATGACCTGGTCTTTGAGGAAAGACTATTATAGATTGAATCCATGTAGGCGTGTCTTCCACTCACATCACCTCTTTTCTCTTAGAGATTGATGGTCTAGGTAAGTGTTCAATTGGCACCAGCGTTAGTAGTTCGGAATCTTTACTACTAGCTGGCTATGATAAAGCATCGGAGTGCACATTTTCCATGTATGAGATTTGAGCTAGCTCTAACTTTTCAAAAGATGGGAGAAAATCCATTACGAATTTGAGGTATGCAGCCATAACCTTATCCCTTGTAGTGAAATTTTCATTAACTTGGCTAACTACTAGCTGTGAATCATTATTAATGAGTATCATCTTCATTTGAGTCTCATTAGCCAATCTAAGGTCAGCTAGCAATGCCTCATACTCTGCCATGTTATTGGTAGCCTGGAACACGAACATTACTGCACAGTTAAGTTTGTGACTTTCATGGTTGACTAAGACCACGCCAGCTCTCGAGCCCGTCTTCCTAGAGGAACCATCTACAAATAGGTTCCACGTGGGAGGTTCCATAGGCTCTATCATTTTTTTCTATTTCAGGGACTTTGGTAAATTCTACTACGAAATCTGCAAAGGCCTGGCCCTTAGAGTGGTTCTTACTTTGAAAACAATGTCAAATTCGCTAAACTCCACATTCTACTTTATCAAGGTTCTTGAGGCATCGGGATTTTGAAGTACTTATTTGAGTGGGAATTTGGTTAGTACATGTATGCTATGAGCTTGGAAGTACGGCCTTAGCTTTCTAAAGGTGGTAACTAGGGAGAGATCCAACTTTTCCAAGTCATGGTAGCTAGTCTCCACTACCAGAAGTACCTTGTTCACATAATAGACAGGCAGCTAGTAGGTGCCTTCTTCTTTTATGAGAACTGAGATGATGGCCTCATCAGATACGACAAAATAGAGTTGTAGTGGTTCATTAGTGATAGGCTATGAGAGGATGGGAGACCTGGCCTAAAAGCTTTTTCATACCTTGTAAGGCCTCTTCACACTCATCCGTCAATTGGAATATCTTTCCTTCGTTAAGAATTTTAAAGGGAGGCACTTGTTTGTGGCCTTTGAGACAAAGTGGCTCGAGGCCGCCATATGCCCAGTTAGGCTTTCCATCTCTTTCGATTTTTAAAGGGACCAAATTTCAATCAAGGCTTTTATCTTTTTAATGTTAGCTTCTATACCCTTCTAGTTGACCATGTAACCCACGAAATTTTCGGAGGTGACACCAAATGCATACTTAAGGGAGTTCAACCTTATCATGTACCTTCTCCAATTTTGAAAAGTTTCATCAAGGTGTTTCATATGGTCTATGGTTTTCAGGCGCTTCATGAGCAAGTCATCTACGTATACCTCCATTTTTTTGCCAATTATGTTAGTGAACATCTTATTGACAAGTGTCTGGTAATTAGCCCTGGCATTCTTCAACCCATAGGTTATTATTTTGTAGCAGTTTAAACCTCTATCGGTGATAAATGAGGTGTTTAAATTATCTGCTGGATGTATGGAAATCTGATTATGACCTGAATGAGCATCCGTGAAGCTTAACAATTCATGCCTAGCGGTGGAGTCCACAAGTTGGTCTATCATTGGGAGATGGAAACTGTCTTTGGGAAAAGCTTGGTTGAGGTTGATGAAGTCGATTCACACTCTCCACTTGTCATTGTGCTTCTTGACCAATACTAGGTAGGAAACCACCTCAAATAATTAGATTCCCCGATGAAGCTATTGTTTATCAATTTATGTACTTCTTCCTTTAAGGCCTTATGCCTCTTCGGGTTGAGGGCCCTTCTTTTCTGCCTATATGAGGCAACCTTAGGATCAATTTTCAAATAATGGCAACTGACCTTCGGGTCAATGCCGATTATGTCATCATGCTTCCAAGCAAAGACATTCAGGTTTTTTTGTATAAAAAATCCTTGACTTTTTCTTTAGCCTCACGTGATAAGTATTTTCCCACCTATAATGCCTTGGTAAGATCATGAGGGTCCACTGGAAAACTCTCAAACTCTTCCACTGGAGCTATTTTGGCGTTAGTCTCGATAAAACGAGGGTCCAATTCATCAAATATGACCCTTCGTTCATGGGCATCCATCATCTCATTGTCTCCTTGTTTAGAGGTATGTCCTTCAGGAGCATCGACCATGTCAACATCCATTAGCACCACAATGATATCTCTAGGCTTGACTTTCCTTATTGAGTTCAAGTAACACTATTGTCCTCCCTCTGATCACCTCTAATCATAGCTATCCTGCGCTCAATTGGAAACTTAATCCATAGGTGTTGAATGGACGTGATAGCCCATATATTATTCAGGACGGGTCTTCCCAGCACCCCCTGGTAGGCGGATTAGTTATCTAACACCGAGAATTCCATGAAGTTAAGGGTTGTTTGAGATGGTTCACCCATCTCCACTACAAGAGTTATTTTTTTCTCTCGGGATGATTGTGTCAATGATGAAACTATATAATGGGGTATTGATGGGAGTCAATTCATGATCTACAATCATTTTATCAAATGTGATTTTAAAGAGAATGTTAATGGAACTACCATTGTCTACTAGTATCTGTTTTGACCCGGTACGAGTCAAACTACTCATACTACAAGGACATCACAATAGGGATAGTGCACACCCACAACATCCTCCTAGGAGAAAGTGATAGGTAGTAGCTGCTTTTCCCGGGAAATATTATCGACTATATAGCTGGCCATTGGGGAGTTTTTTGCCTCCCTTGCGTAGTTTCTTTGGGAGTTTTTTGTGTCATCGTTGACGTAGGTTCCTTCTAAAATTGTGTCTATCTCTCCGATAAGTACGTCATTCACATTAGTCGGGGGTCCCTATGCTGACGTTGTCCTTCTCTAGACCTTTCGCTGTCGCGCTCTCTCATCCACTACGGGGATGCTTCTCGACGAGGTGACCTCGCATCTTCACGCCTGGGCCATCTAGCCTACCATGGCGAGGGCGAATTCCCTTGTGGATGGCGATTGCTTCTTTGATTCTACTGAAGGTGTAGTGCGACATCCTTACAATCAACGGTATTATGACTGTAACAATGGTGGTATGTGCAATAGAGGGGTGCATCGTTCCTATTTCTAGGTTTAGCACTTCGCCCATGATCTCTCCCTCTTTGAGGAGTCCACGGGGCCTTGATATCCTATGCTTTCCCTTAGGGTTGGGATCTACATCTTTGTATGCCAAAAAAAGGACTGTATTCAATATTGTGGTAGCAATTACCTGGCATGAATTGTAGGCAATAATATTATTGGCCTAATTCCATTATTGGTCCATCAAGTGGGACATAAGTTCTCTCCCTCTTTGCCTCTGAAGGGGTAAGAGGCCTTTGTTGTGGTGATTCTTCAACTCTTTGTTGATGATCTCACACTTCATCATCTCTAGCAGAGTATAATAACTAGTGGGGTTCTGGTTTTGCACATCTAAAATATTTAAAAAGTGGGGATTGAAGAGAAACTTTTAAACGACAATAATATCCTCATTATTTTTGTATAAATCAAAATTCATCCCTCAATTATTATTAGATTTTAAAAATTTTTTATAACCTACTATTCAATTATTATGTGAATTTATAACAATATGGGATGGTTTTGAATGCGAAGGCTTGCTTGTGTATCCATTTAATTTTTTGGTAAATTAGCTAAGTATGTTGTGTAATTCTGAAAAAATCTCAAAATGTTTGAAATTGTGTAGCATTAAGTGTTTAATATTTTTGTCTATCTTTGTATTGTTTGTTTGGCTTAAAATTGATAACAGCTAAACACATTTTGTGTTTGTATCAGCACTTAAACATTGTCAATTTGAAAATTTTTGCGCAATAACAGTGGGATTAGGCTTAATGTATATGGTTTCTTAAATTTTTTTTTTTTTTTTGCAGTTTTGAGATGGAATAAGTTAATAGGGAATCCCCTTGAAACATGGAAACAAAGGATTAAATGTTCCATTTTTTATCTATGTAGTCCAAACAACATCAAATAAGTCTTATTCCCAATAAATTTAAAGTGGTTTTATAAACCCTCTTTTGTCATTTCATTCTGTTTAAAATTTGAACAGAGTTATATGTGCTGGTCATCACAAACCTTATTCCACGATATTTACATAAGTTCCCACTGCAACCCTCTTCCTTTACCGAGGTTAGGGACTATTTATGGAAAACATTAGCAGAGTTCATTTACCCCAAAATTTTCAAATATAATTGA
>CAIGRN010139596.1:0-14314 GCA_903798345.1 Fraxinus anomala
ATTAAGGATATTAAATAATATTTTTTTTGCCGTTTTACTGCCTTTAATTCAACATCAAGAAAGCCATATAAAATTTTCATTCTAAGTTTTCAGATTTTAATATGCATAAGATGGTATAAGCTATTTTTAAAAGCATATATTGAAAATTCAACATCAAGAAAGCCATATAAAATTATAAATTCTAATGAATTTCTTGGGTTTGAATATATTCACAAAATCCTTCGAGCATGTTTGATTGCAATCATAAAATTTGGAGGGACATAGAAATTATTCATTAATAAATGTGTTTCATTAGTTTAATTTTCAACCTAAAAAATATTATACTTATCTATCTTTTATTGATAGGTACATGAGAGAGAAAGAGAGAGCTGAGAGAGAGAATTGCATGAAAAATAAAATTATATCGTTGCTAAAGAAAATATTTTCCTCGTTTTTGAGAAAAATGTGATCCCGTGACCAAAAGTAAAAAAAATATTTTTTTTTTATGAAAAAAATACCAATCAAATAACACGAAGGTAAGAATTTAGGTGAACAAAAATATATTTTTTATAAAAATATTGACAATCAAACGCACATTTAATAAAATTCTTATAAACCCATGAGTTAATGAGGAAAATCATTGGGGGAGTATTCTTGGAGACGCACAATTGGGGAGAGCTGAGCTGGAGGCTTAACAAACCTGTACTAATTTAAGACTCTAAACTCACACATATCGCTACTGTCGATCTTTTTCGATCGGAATTTACTACAATTTCCACCACAAGCCATGGATTACGATCCAGACTTTGATGATCACGCGCCTCCGTCATTTGATAGAATGGTACTTTTTTTTCACGGATACCTAATCAATTATATCTTTTCAGTTTCCGTAGTTAACTTTGATAGATCTGTAACAGTTTGAGAGTCTTGATTTTGGCTGTATGTGGCTTGATATTTTAATGAATTTAATCCGTTGAATATACTGTTTGATATGCATTCTCAGTGGATGCCGAAATTAATGGAAAATTGGGGGATAATTATTATTTTTGGGCCTTTTCTGTCGCTTTTAGATGCTGAAGATGTGGAGAATGTGATGGAAAGAAAGAATATAGATGTATTTCTTTTTAATGATTTTTGGAAAAGAAATTCTGGACTAGGTTTTGCAGTGGCTCCGTTTGAACTTGCTTTTTGTAGCTGACAGAGATTTGAAGATTTAGCATGTAAGCTTGTTCGTAGTCAACCATGCTAATCTTGGGCAACAACTACGTTCTCTCAAAACTCAATGACTGTTATTGAATATATAGAAACAAATTAGAATCATCAGTGGTTTTAAATGTCGCGACGATGAAAGATTTTTGATGGTTGTTGAAATTCAACATTTAGAAACGAGTCAGTTGATCGAGTGGCATACTTCATTTAATTCTTTTGTTCTCTAGAAAGAAGGCTATGGATGTTGACAGACGTGCATTTCTATATGATAACAGCCGCAACTGAATGACAAGTTTGTTACCAAAAATGTATTAACATGCCAATCAAGTGAATACATGGAATTGGACTATGTTGTTTTCAGTTCATTAGAAACCCCTTGCTTTTTATTTCAATTAATCGGTGGTGTTGTTATTGATGAAAAATATGTTATCCCACATATTTTATTTTTAATGATTGATTTTTTTGTAATTTCATTGATTTTGTTGGAATAATTGTTATGCCCATTGCTCAAGTTCCATCGTCATAGTAGAAAGGGGAAAGGAGGGTATTGATCCAACATGCAAGATCAACATAAATGATTAGCCCCTTTTGGTTTATATTTCAACTTTCAGTTATGAGTTTTTTTTCAGTTTTCTATTTTGAGTGTTTGTTTTAAGATTGTTGAAAATGTATTCAATTTGTCATTCTAAAAATTTGTTTCTCGTAACAAAAAATTGAAAAACACGTTTAATTTGGAAATAATGTCTGAATTTTTTTTTATCTATTTTCATTTAAATAATTTTTTAGAATTTTAATTAACTGACCAATAAGAGTTTTTATTTTTTAGAATTTTTATTTGTAGAATTTTTATTTAAATAAATATTAAGTTAAATGCTTAATTTTGGTATTTTGAGTGTTTTCACTGAAAACACTAAAAACATAAAAATGATGTTTTGAATTTTATGTTATAAGTTTGGCATTGTTTACAAAATGTATTTTCAATATTAGACCAAACAAGTTTCAAATGTTTTACAAAATTGAAAGCTGAAAACAATAAAGGAAACGCACCCTTCACTATTTTCTCCTCTTTCAGACCTGTCCATATGAAATTTATTGGCCGAACATTTTATGTTTGCGCTAGCCAATTTTACCCGACTGAATATTCAGTTTTAATCTCATTGTTTATTACCATAAGCTTGTGTAGTAACAAAGGTTATGCTATGTAATAGAATGAAAATGAATGAAATTCTGAGTCAAAATCTTTTCTACTTCATGTGTTTCCCACTTCTTGTTTTGGGTAATTGAGTTAAATCACATTCCTTACTAACATGAGTATGGGATCCTCTTGAATGGTTGTTGATCTGCTGGAAATGCTAAGGGTGATGAAATGGATTTAGGAGAAATTGTTAATTATAAGTTGGGACATTTTGAAACCTTCCTGATTACAAGGGAAAACATGGTGGGCCACTAACTTGAAACAGCACGCAAATGGTGTTAATTGCTTCCAAATCCTAATGCATTTTATAGATAAATTTTCTTATTTCTCATCTTTCAAAATACGTGTTGTATATGCAATGACTGGGTGACAAGAAAACTAATTCAACATGATACCAAATCATAAAGTAACCACTGCAAGGAGCACACAATGCAGTTTTGAACCTGTAACTAGAATACAATTCTTTTAAATTACAGAAAAAACATCCATTGCGGAAGCAGGCAAGAATTATTGTAGACACAAAGAAATGCAACATAGGTTTATCCTTCTTCCGTGCTTTTAGTGATTCCTGACTTCTACATATGCTACCCCATATTTGGCTTGCACGTGCTGTGCTGCAGCCTCTTCACGTAAGTTTGTTCCTCTCCTTTGAGGGGACAGGGTGGAGCTGAAAATTTCTTCTGTGATTTTAGTAAGTTGGCTCCTTGCTGGCTGGATGTTGCAGATAAGTTCATTATTTTATTTTCTGGTGAAAGACAGAAACCATGATTCCATATTCTGACTGACTGGTGTCTTTCAACTTATATTACTGTTTCTATTTTGTTCGAAAGCCCGCATGTGTAGATGTTATTACTGCTTCATTTCACAGTTCACTGATCAATGTATTTAACGGATAATCAAGTTTCATACAGTTATCAGTCATTTTGTCACTCTTTATAGATAAGGGCATTGGAACATACTTTTGTAATGGAATCATGTGGAAATTTTTATTCTTGAGCTAATATGATATTAGCAGATATGGGGTGCTTTTGTGAAATAGAATTCAGATTAGGTGATATTATTTCCTTTCTGCATGTCTTCTTTTGTTTTATGGTTGTGGTTTCTCATTGCTTTATTATCTTCTTCTATTTCATACCCTGGTATCTGTCGATTAATACTAATTTACTTTCGGCATCTGATGGATCAACAGAAAAATTTGGCCCGGGATGTTGAAGCCAAGGGGTTCAACCCGGGATTGATCGTCTTACTTCTTGTTGGTGGGCTGCTGTTGCTATTCCTTGTTGGTAACTATATACTCTACATTTATGCACAGAAAACCCTTCCTCCAAAGAAAAAGAAGCCCGTCTCCAAGAAGAAGTTGAAGAAGGAAAGACTGAAACAAGGTGTTTCAGCACCAGGAGAATAGACATTCTAGACACGCGGGAGTTATTCCCCATCTTGAATTCAGCTGCTATTTTTGATAGTTCCCCATGTTGGGGATCATTGCACTGTTTTCTTGTACCGTTGCCTTTTTCTCCAAGCAACTTAGAACTGTACTTGATAATTGGTTATTTTGCTAGTTGACTGGAAGAAAGAAGTCTATTTGTTTTGATACATGTTACAGGATTCTTATTTTTTTTCATTTTTCTTCCCCAGGCTGAGCTATTTGTCTTGATACATGTTACAGGATTCTTATTTTTTTTTCATTTTTCTGCCCCAGGCTGAGCTATCTATCGAGTTTTGGTTAAATTTAAGTTATTATTGTGTATTTGTTATACATAGTTCCCCTCAAATGCTTCTTGTGTGTCCTGATTGTAGCTGTTGACTACACTAACACCTGAGTAATCACTGTAGAATGAAACACTGCGTTGGAAGAATACTTTCTGATATTGTTACCTTAAACAACAGTCTGATGGTTAATACTAAATATCAGTTCCTATTCCCCCAATTGGTAATTAGCGTTCCATCAACAAAGATATCTGTATCCGTAGTCTAGAATCTAGAATATTTTGATGGGGGCTTTAAAATTTTCATTGATTTCTGCTTGTAACGACCAATGAATTTGCTCACATCCAGTGGATGCAGACTTACCAGGCCTGTAAAAGATGCGTAGCAGATCTAGGGGACATTCGGTGTGTGCAATACTAAATAAACACGTCGTCCAGGTAAAAGTCTTAAAATACTGAAGTACATTATCCTTTCACCTAGGGTAATCCTCGATATTACATGTATGATTTAAACAAAGACATAATAATATCACCATTCTCACGACCTTTTTTCGACAAAGTGAAGACTTTCAAGCATAATTTTTTACATAATGTAGTTGAACAAAAGTTCTGATTATAAGTATCCAAATTATAGAAATATCCAAGTTCCACGTGCTAAGGCAGACACTTAGGCCCCACGACCCATGGTCTGTACGCCTGGTGGAATTGTAACCAAGATTGGTTGGGCATTGAACCCAGGATGAGGAAGCCTACGACGAACCTCACGACCTTCCTGACAAAGAGCGCATGCATGGCAGAGGACATGAGTTGCAAAATCACAGGCTGATTCGCACTGCTCGCGTTGTATTTCATCTTCCACAAGGCTTCCGCAGCATCCACAGAATCTGACCAGAGCCTCGCAGCTTCCCTGTTAATGACAATCAAACCTTAAGTCAGATTTTATATTCCCTCATAAGGTTCCGCCATGGAATAGTGCAACAAACTTCTACTAGTGGAAGAAAGTTTTAAATAATAAAATCTAAAGGTCAGTCCATTGACCAAGGAGACAATCATTACAACTCAAGATCATCCAGGTTCAGGAGCAGATTTTAATCGAAGTTTAAACATAGTCCCAACAATACGGTAAAACGTGTCAAGAGAGTTTTACAACACATGAATGAGCAAACCCCCACTTGTTCCCCGGGGTCCTTTTCTTTTGTCTCTCTGTTCATAAAAGAGAAGGGAAAAGGAGAAGGCAATGATACAGGAAGTGTTACCTCTCTTGAGAAGGCAATCACAAATTTTAAATTTCTATTTTACCAACATAAAAAGGGAAAATTAAGGTGAGGCTCCCCAACTTTTCCTCTAGCGTGGTTCCAACTCCTCAACCTTTAAAACTCATGTCCCTTATCTATTTAAATCTGTGAATCTGGCTCCACACTTCACTAAAATTGTTAGAATGGAGGTAAAAGGTCAAAATTTCTTTAAAATGACTATTTTGCACTTACTTTGAAATAATATTATAGGAATAAAAAATAGAAAAAAGATCTGTTAAACAAGAATATGAAAAAAAAAATAATAATAATAAAATCACCCATCTTCCCCATCAACCCCATCACATCTCGATTACTAGCCATTTTAAGGAAAATTTGTCTTTTTAATGTCCACATTGATGGTTTTTGTCACATAGAGTGCCAAATTCACATGGATAAATAGGTTGGGGACCTGGAACCCCAATTTTAAAGGATGGGAAGCTAAAACCACACGAAGTGAACGGTTAGGGAGTGTACGCCTAATTTGCCCATAATAAAATACGGAGAACTTATGAATTGCATGCAAAAGATGAAACGCCATCAATGGGGAAGACTGGAAATTATATAAAATCATGATTTGAACTCAGTGACATATTGTGATATAAACTTAATTGAGTCAGTAAAAATAATTTATAGAAACTTAGAAGAATAGAGTGCAAATAACATTCTTAATACTCAAATATATTGGAAATGATATTCGTAACTAAAACCAAATAGAAAACAATAATTCGTTTGACAGCTATCATTTGTCATTGCTATCACACAAATATCAGTTTCTCACCGTCCTGTACCTTTTGCACTTTATACTAAAAACCATGATATAAATACATGAAAATGTAATGGAAATAATTCCTTTTACGTATATGCACAAAGCACGAATTTTCAGTTTTTAGCATTAGTCCAGAAGCAAAGCAGCATAATCATGATAACACAGATAAATAACTACTAGTTTCCTAGGATGGAGTGTCACGAAAATTCAATAAGACAACACACCTCTAAGTTAAACTTCCGTCGTATGGCTGTGCGGGCAGGATATGAAAACCAAGGCGCCAGGCAGTTCCAGCCAAAAAAGGAATTTCCAATGAAGTAAAGACCAGTGTAAGGCAAGCAGTGATTGGTAAAAGTACCGGGAGCCGATCCAAGTCTCTCAGCGTTGCTCCCATGGAGCACACATGGAGCCACGCTTCCTAGCAAACCTGCTCAGTATCCAATTGTAATGAGTTAGAGAAAATACAGACCGTGGAAGCATATCAATAGCTGCAACAAAAGAAACAGACCAATTAACAATTGAAATTCTGAACAGTCAAAAGGAAATCCTATTGAAAGAACATGAATACAAGAGCAATTGAAATTTTCAAAACTAAATCCGTGGAATGAAGGGATGATTCGGAGTATGCTGCAATCATAGGGTACTTCAAGAACCTTAGTACATGTAGGATAAGAGGATATTATTAAGGAATAAAAAAAGCTAAAATCTTGGTCATTTACAGTGTCCAATCCTTTCCAATTCTAGTACTTTGTACCAAACATGCACACATAACCTCAAAATCTCAATATTTCCCAGGCTAGATTATTCTCTACTATTCACGTATTCCAATATGACTAAACTTTTGCAAATTTTAGATCATATAATTAAAAAGAGAGAGAGAGAGATATCTAAACCCCCCAAACCAGATCCAATAAATTCCCCCAATTCTAAAAAGGCCCAATAAATCAAAATCAAATCTATAACCCTAATAAAATCTCTTTGCCTCAAAACTAAAAAAGAAGAGAACTTACAAACTTCAAGATCGCTGCTGCAGAATTCATCATTCCTTCCAAGGCAAGAGAAGAGGCCGGAATCCCACTGGGCCCTTTGCACCATGGGTGTACCTAACAAGCTCATAGGCACCCCATCAGCAGTCCAGCCCATTGGCACCGCCGGTGTCGATTGCTTCATCGCCTCCGCAGGCGGAGGAGCTGCACCGTGTTTGGCTGTGGTGTTGGATCCCTTTTCATCCTTCGTTTGTTGTTCTTGATTTTGCTTCGTCAAAAGGGGGCTAGATTCCTCAGAATTCGCCATCACTAGAGAGACAATTAACAAATTATCTCTATATAAAAAGAGGAAATTACAAGAAATGTTCAGTTTCACGTGATCATCTCTAAAAATGTCCGAAATTTGTTCGGCCCTTATTTACACACGTTTTTCCGAATATATCGTTACATAACTCATTTTCAACCATATATTTTTCAATAAAATAATATTTTTTATCATATCAATAATTTTTTTCTTTTTTCTAACAACATATTTCACATCATACCACTATTTAAAATACATTTTTTTTTTCTTAATAATATATATCTAACACTCTCAGTGTCCATTTTAGAATATTTTAGACCAAAATATCTTATTAATAATTTATAATTCCACACTAAGCCCATGTTTGATTCTCATTTTTCATCCATAAAAATAAAAAATATAATCGTTATCCATCATATCAAGCCATCAATTTTAAATTTCTATCTCTTGTATGGGGCCCAATGACATCTATATTTTTTATTCTCATTCTATAATAAGGTGCAACAGACTGGCCCTAAAGATAAAAATGTGCACACTAAAGATAAAAATATTTTGTTAGCGAATAAAATCTTGACACGGGACATACCGTACTTATTTCAAAAGTACACGTAACAAATCACAATAAATATTATATTTTTCATTGATATGTGTATAAAATATCGAGAACTCTATTTCAAATATGAAAACTTTATGAAATGCAAAGAATTCTCATATTTGAAATGAAATCTGGTTCTTAATAAATAAAATATCAAGATAAATAGGATTCAAATATCGATAATAACTTTTAAAATATCGAGAACGTCATTTTAATGTAACTTTTCATGGAAGTTATTTCTTGTTCTCGAAATTCGTAACAAATTGAAGAAAAAAAATTTGCTTCATTTTTCATTAAGAGTATAATAGATAATTTAGTATTAAATTTGACCATTTTTACAAGAGTTATCAAACTTAAACACTTTTAAATTGACAAGTATAAAATTAGCAATTTTTGTAAATTCTCCCAATATAAAAATAAAATTACAGAACATTTAGAAAGGGGCGAAATGTGGAAGTGAGGGATATTTATGAGAGAATTAATTACGTAGAACAAATCAAGTAAACGCCGATCTACCTTGAAAGTTTCTCTCTATTGTCTATATATGGTGACGTGTGCATTAAGATAAATTATTTTATAAGTTCTGCTTTATGCCCTGGCTCAATGACCGGAGCTATGTTTCTTGTTAATAATGGTAACATTTATTCAACAATTTAAGAAATGTTGGTTAACCATTATAAAAAAAAAAACAAGATAATTTTTCAAAATGTTTAAATATTTTTTAATTTAAAACCAAAGTATAAAGTAATTTACTTATTTTTAATTGTTGACTGATATATTTAATTTTTATGTAAACTTTTTAAGCTTGGCTAGAACATGTCGAACTCGCATTAAAATATTTCCAAAGACATTCTATTCTCATCCATATTCATCACTTGAACTTAGTACTCGTTTGGCAATACTTTTAAGTTTTTTTATAAATTGAAGGTCATGTGACATGTAAGGATAGTAAATTTTGGATCACGCAAAATATCTAAATAAAATATATGTTTAATCAACTTAAATTATCATTTAAACTTTGCCAAACATGCATCTCTGTCTTGAAAAATAAACATGAATGTCAACTCACAAGACACATTAATGACTACTAGTGATTACATCATAATTATAGATGCAAATTCTCTCCACAATTCAATGAATATATACAAAACAAGGAATTCTTATTGATTACGATCCCCTTTAGCTTGTAATAAAACATTATAAAGAAATTAAGGGTCTAGAGCTGATGAACATAACAGAAATCTGGCAGAAAACGTGAAATAAGTTAGATTTATACTATATAGCAAACATGTCCTAAATAATCACGTGTTAAGTGTTGAAATTGTTGTTCAAAATCAATAAAATTGGGAAATTTGAGTTTTTTTGCCCATGTGTACACATTGAATATTCTACATGCGTATGCATGGTTTGAGCTTGCAAAAACCGAAGCAAAAATGAATTTACCATGCGTACACATTGGGTTAAAGACAAGTCATTGGCTGATTTTTCAACTTGGAACCTGGAGTCCTTTTGGAAGAAAAATTGCTTCTTTTTATCATGTTTTGGCTCCATTTCGTATAATATTGGTTGAGAGATCAAAACCTCTTTTCTTTCATATTCAAAATTCGATTTCGTATTCTTAAGTTTTAAATGAATTTCACTAGTGCTTAAGTGTTTATTTCTTTTCAAAACTTGATAAATTCTGTAAATCATTTGTCAAGAATCCCTTTAAGCATCAAATTCAATTCGAGAGGAGGCAAATATCGTTTGAGGACAACGATTATGTGTTTAAGCATTCATCTTTCATTCCGATTTTCTTATTATTTGTGTTTTTGTTTCTTCTCCATCCCCTTTGTGTTGAAACATTATTCCAACATTAAGAGACTTTTACACTTCTTCTTGCAGCTATACGGTGACCGCGGGCTCAAATAGGTGGTAATCTGTACCTTTGTGTCTCTGGACCTCTGCAATCAATGTCATAAATTTGTGGATCCATCACATTTTCCACGTTCAACCCACTTGCAAAAACACTATTTTTGTTAGTTTTGACAATTAGTCCACTACTTCATCTACAAGCTTAAATTCTTAAAGACAGGATTGAGTATTACGCTTGTTTAAAAGTTTAAACTTGCTACCAACCTCTCGAAGTCGAAGAGCATGGAGTAACGAGGAGAAGAACTAGAAGTACCATGCCGATAATGCTAGCCTTCGATTCCATGGCATTCAAAGTTGAGGTGAACATAAGCTAGCTATTTCTTGTTCTTCTTGTGTATATATGGAAAACAGAAATCTGCAGATACAATCATGGAAAAGGCCCTTGCATTTAGGTTTATTGAGGCAGTGTACAACTTTTAGCAATTGAAACTGTCCCCATCCACACAGCAATTGATTACAAGGATCCGATGGGGATGTGTTGGGTTGGAATATTATGTAAACAGACCGTTCGGGTTTGTTTGGTTAAGGAAGAAAAACGAAGAGACAAAATAGAGAAACTTTCTCCCTTCATCATAAGTAACTTTTCCTTCTCTTTCCTTGTGTCCAAATGCAGTGCAAATTTCTCTTGGATGGGACAGTCTCATGTGGGTATTATTGAATATGTCGAATAGGGACATCTGATTTAGCAGACGAGCCTTTGGCTGGACTTAACTACACATAAACCTGCCCGAATTTGGATTCTATTATCGAAGGCATAGATTTCATCTTTATGCCCAACATTTTTTGGGAAGTGAATTCGTTTAACTGTACGACATTCTTGGAATTATGCCCATCATGCTCAAGTCCCATTTTTCAATTATGATTATGTCATATCTTGTTGGAACTTGAGGCACATGAACATCTTGTAGGTTGTGGTAGTGTGTTGACTTCTCTTTCGAATTTTCCCTTCTTTTTTTTCTTTTTTCCAACATCGTGTACTTATATTGTCTTGAACTTTAACCTTCCATGGAATGACCTAGGGGTTCCCAGCTGACAATGCTTCGTGATTGACTTGAGAGAAACCAGAGCTCTCTAGTTTCATTTTTAGCATAAATGTTATTGTCTTACGAAAACTGTATAAAACGTACTTGCATGCTTATAACCTAATTCTAAGTGGTAAAACTTATTTTAGCTCTAAATCCAATCCTGTAATATCTTTTGCGCCTCTTTTTATTGAGTTTTTTTTTATATATAAATTTGACTACTAAAATTACAGAAAGAGGAAAAAGAAGATAGTGAGCTCACAATAATGAAGATAGATGCAACTGAGCTTCCAATCTGATTTCTCCAAAACGGCAGAAACGACACTACGGTAGAATAATAGATTTGGGTAATGCTTTGGTCAATTTGATTAAGTTGGACTTTGCTAGAAATTAGAAAAAAGAAAATCATATTTTGGATTTGGGCTAAATTAATTAGTTAGCAAATTTATTTAGAAAAAAAATTAAGAAAATTTGGTTCTTGGTCTACAACTGAGAATCGAACCGATTTTGTTGGTTCTCAATTCAAATATATGTTCGAGTATTTAATTTAAGAATAATCGTTCGATTCGATTCATTTTGGTTTGGAAGTTTTTTTCATCCCTAAGTACCAATTTAGAAATGTTATTCTTCCAAAATCAAGCAACACACTTTATCAATTTCTCTCTATATTGCCATACAAATTTACTCGCATTCATTTTGGTTTTTGGTGTAATGGAAAGTATATGAAAGTTATGGTTAGTGGGAGGTTAAGTTTTAAATTCAATTTCCAACACTTCCCTTCAAAACCCATTTTCATGCAAACCGGATTGGGTAAACCCACATGGCGCAACCCGTTTTCTTCCAACACTGTGACGTGGTTTCTTATCTTATTAGTTACCTTCTTGCCGTGTGAAGTTAGTGGATCATTAGCAAATGAGGACATGTATGTCATGTTTGGTAAAACTTATAATTATTTATGAGTTGGTTAAACTTTTTTTTTTGTCCCGGTTTGGTTTGGATAAATATTATGTTTTTAGTAGATTTCGATAAAAAAAAAATGGTGGTATGTGTGGTTGAAAATTTGATAAAAATATAGGTTCCATAAATGTTTCATTGAAAATGAATTTTAAGACATGAGAGGCCAATCAGGGGTCTTATATACATATTTTTTAGAATAATACTTTTTACTTGCTTTTTAATCTATTGTTTATAACAGGAGATATATTATCCACTAGTGAGATGGTAAAGTGGTCTTGTCACCTTGTTCGTGGAATCTACTGCGGCAAGATATCAATCCTTTATAAGTATTTAAAACTTAAAAAGTGTTTTGCCGAGCAAAAAGCACTGTATAAGAATTAGTGGTCAAATGAAAATTGGTTAGTCCTTTTGTACATAATGGTTTGTACATAATGGATTATCCCCTCTCACATAATGCGCGGGGCTCGCGTGTATTTAAAAATTCCAGCAATGTGGTCTACATCCCCATTGTGAGTAGTAGGTAAAAGATCCGATAAAAAAATTCGATACATGTAGCATGATCCATTTAATTATAAGTTGGTGTTCTTGATTTGTAGTCATCATCATCACATGGGCAATTGTGAGTAGTAGGTAAAAAATTCAATAAAAAATTCGGTACATGTAACATGATTCAATGAAAATTTAGTCATTTTCATGTGCATTAATTGAAGGGTCCCGAAAATGTAAAGGCAGTCGTTGGATGGATATGCTTGTTTCAAAGGATGATCCATTTTCAATTAATCGAAGAGGCTAACCTATATATCGTCATTATTATTCTTCGTATGATTTACTTTTGATATGCCTATGCAATGTTGTCGTTGTTTGAGTTTTAATTAGATTAAATTATTAATTTTAAGTTTTAATTAATTTTGATGCCCTATTAAAATTAAGGTCTATCTTTAAAAAGTGGACCTTATTAAAAAGAGTTATTCAATCCAAACACGCCCTTATTGAATGTTCATAATTGGGTTTGACATGCCTATAGCATACTCTTAATTTAAAGTGGGCTCTGTTTGGCTACATCTCCTTGTTGGACTGCCAGACTACATCCTAATTTGCTGACTTCGACGTTTCAAACCCGATCCAAAATTTAATTTGGTTCTGGTACAGCATCCACTCTAAAATGTTAGAGATTGAGAAATTAATTATTATAAATAATTTTTAATGCATGCTCCTTTACATACAAATTTATTTATTTTTTTCTTCCAAAAAAATGACATAAATTTTTTATATAAATAGAAATAAATCCATTCAGACGACTGTTTGTGATTGTTTACAATTTTTCAATGATTTACTCACATATTGTGTGTGAGAGACGGACTCTAATATCACGAGAGTATCTGTAGAATGAAGTTGTGGCCGATCGAGAATAAACAAATGGTTAGTTTCAATATTGTGGAAGAAGTTGATTGAAAATTAGTGTAGTGGTTATTTACTGGACATTACCCTACAGTAATCCGATCGAGGAAAATATTTGTTTGTATACATGTTTATCTCTCAATATCTCTATCGGTATAATAAGTTGATTATAAGATAACTGCAGTGAACTTGCCATGGATGCCTCTACAAATAGAGACATCTCGTTTTTTACTAAATCACGCATTCTGCTACAACCTGTTTTTTACCATGTTCCTATCACACATTTCGAGTTCTAGTTTTATTTCGTTGGCTTCTTCATACTTTTATTTAGATTTTATTGGGGCCGTGGGATTTTGTCTCTAAAATTATTTTTAAACATTTTAACGAGTTAAAAGTATTATTTATATACTAAGGTTTCTAATTAATGGAAGTGGCAGTCGAAAATATATCCGACAAGGACATACATAATTGACCATTGGGGCGTTACACCGATGACGCCTTATTAATTGTTGGAAATTTTTGGAATTAAACTACTTTTACACTATTTGTGTACAAGTTTGATATTCTAATATGTGTCAAAATTTGTGTAATTGATTATTTAAAATATTGTTAAAATCAATGAATAGAAACCTGTCACATCACAATAATGTCAAACTTAATGTACACGTAGCAAAATTGAAACTTTTGATGGCTACTTACTTCCGTCGGAAATTCTGTTGGTCAATTAATTGTGATGGGTCTTCATTGATCAATTTCATTTTATCGGATCGGTACAAAACCCTATTCAAATTCTTGAACGGAACAAAAAAAAAGTTGGGTCAGAATCAGTGGCGGACCCAGCACCCGGCCAGGGGGGGCGGCCGCCCGTGCTTGGCTCCGCCGGAACAGTTCTGACCTTTGGGAAGAAGACGAAGACGCACCGGCGCGCCTGGTTTTCTAGAGCTGCTCTGGTTCGTCTTCTTCTTCTTCCTCTTCCTCTTCACCTTTT
>CAIGRN010139600.1:0-19089 GCA_903798345.1 Fraxinus anomala
AATATTTAATTGTTTAAACATGTAACTTAATTAAAAAGGGAAGATAAGCTGGTTTATTTTTCATTTGTTTTTATTTCCTTTGTTTAACCCCCATTTTAATGAGATTTTGAAAATAATATATTTTGGAATAGTAATTTTTTGAAAGAATGTGTAGTTAGTTAAAAAATAAAGAAATTTTTTAATTTACGTGTAACCAGGGGCGAACGCAGAAGTTTAAAGTTAGAGGCACAATTGAACTTGTAAAGAAGTTGAGAGAAATTTTACAATAGAAAATTTACGTCCAAAAAAATCACATCACATGTAATTTTGCATCCAAAAATTTAGATGAGATATAACTTTTTTGGATGTAAAATTTCGAAAATTTTTAATGTCATATTCTACATAAAATTTTCTAATAAAATGATGAAAATTATATTGAGAAATTTGTATCGCAAAAATAATAAATTGTAATGAAATAATTGAATTTTTTTAAAGAAAATGCAAGTTAGACGATTTTCTTTAATACTCACGTTTAACGCATCTTTAATTATTTCGATATATGTTTGGACTATTTGATATGTCTATAATGTAATTCTCGAAATAAGATTTGAGAGAACTTAAGCAATTTGTAAATTCAATTAATGTACGATCGTAGGTGAATTTTTAAAGTTAGCGTGTTATCAAAATTTTCGAAATACTAATTTTGAACGACCTACTTTGACAAGTCGTAACATTTGGGGTTAATAACCCAAATGGTCATTGAACTTTGTAAAAAAATTTCACAGGGTCACTGAACTTTAAAAATCACCCAAATCATAACTGAACTTTGATAAAGGTTTTCACGGGATCATTGAACTTTACAAAAGATTTCTGTGGGTCATTGAACTTTAAAAATCATCATATTCATCACTAAACTTTACAAAAAGTTTCACAATGGATCACTAATTCAGTGATCCTCTAGGAAATCTTTTACAAAATTCAATGATCCTGTGGAATTTTTTTGTAAAGTTTAGTGATGAATGGAGTGATTTTTAAATTTCAGTGACCCCGTGTAAACCTTTTGCAAAGTTTAGTGATGATTTGGGTGATTTTTAAAGTTCAATGACCCTGTGAAAACTTTTTGCAAAGTCCCATGACCATTTGGATAATTAACCCTAACATTTGCTACGATTGATCATTTTCGTACCCCATTAACGACGTAGAAAATTAGATCTTGAGCACTTTGAAATTGTATTAAGAATGCAATATTTCGATTTTGTTTCACATCTCATAATGACTTTGAAAATTGAAACAAAACATAGAAAATTAAATGGTGAAAAAAAAAAGGAGCAATGTTGGGGGTCACGTGACCCCACAGGCCACCATCTGCGTCCATTCATGCGTGTAATATTATTTTATTGAAAAATGTGTAATTGAAGAGGGAGAGAGAAATATATTAAAATTTTAATAGGGCCAAACAAGGTTTAGTTTCTCATACTTTTGCTCGATTAATTTCGGCCATCATTTCGGCCATCATCATTCAAGTTTTCGAAGGTCACTTTGATGATCATTGAATTGTTTTTTTATGGTAATGATGGCTCCCGTTTCTAATAATTATAGTAATTGTCACTTTGCTTGACACCATTAAGTGCCTATATGTCACAAAATAATATTATTTATGATGCCACGTCACATACGAGAGTTCAAGAATTTAAATCATGACGAGTTTTTCAATAAAATTTCTATAAAAATGAGTCTTAAGTTTCATAATATTGAAATCGTGTCACACCTTTTAATTCTTGAGCACGATTTGAAGAAGATGATTTGGACACAGACTATGGAAAATATGTTTTGGCTGGATGCTCGAGTGTAAGATTGGACCTACCTATTGGACTGGTCTAGCCCAATATTTTATGTATGATGCTAAGCTTCAATTAAAATTGGGTCGGGCTTGGGTTTACATATAGAACGGGGATGACCAATTTTTTTGGCCTATTTAACACCAGAGAAAATTATTAGTTCCTTTTTAATTATATTTCAAGAATATTTAAATATATTCTTTAGTTCGTCTTCATGAACCTCGCCTTAAACGGGTGTAGACCTATTTGGTTTGGTCAGCAGTACATAGATATTCGAGCTTGACAACTCTTATCGGCGATCGTGACTTTTTTGAGCTCATCTATATGATCTAAGACTGATATTGTACGTTGATAAAGACTTATTAATCGAAGTTTCTTTTAAACATTTTGTTAATTCATCTTGTGTCAAGTCACTATGTGAGATCTATGTATAACTCGTCATTCTTGAATGTGATATTGATGTAAATATTTGGAATTATGAAAAAGATTGACGGTTTTGGTTATATATATGAGCTATCTCAAATAATAACATCATGATGTGAAAGTGATTAGACACGTTTCACTAATTCATAGGAAGATAAAAGGATAGTGTGGAAGTGATTAGACACGCTTCACTAATTCATAGGAAGATAAAAAGGATCATTGAACTTAGACAATTGTTACAAGTCCCTTTCCATAAAACAATTATTAGTAGGTAGAAATGGTGGAGATTGAAAAGGAACCCAGGTAGGGCATGTGAAAGATGGACACTATCGAGACTGGATGTTTTACTCGTCAAATCATGAAATTGGACCGATTGATAGTGGCACGCATCGATTCAGTCGATTTTTCAGGTTAGTCTGAATTCAATCCATAAATTCAATCGAATATTTTTTTTAGAAAAAAATAAATAAATAAAGATTTTTAAGGGCATTTACCCTTGAAATCGACCAAACCGTTATATATGTTGAAATTGATGGATGTCATCATGTTAATCGTTCCTACTTTGACACAATGCATCACAACAACCAAAATTGGGCCACGATAGCCATAAATGTTGACAATAACACAATGTATTTATCTTGTTTGTTATGTCACCAATCCCTATTTTAGGACTCCTTTTGTTATCTTCTACGAAAAGTGTATACCATTTTGTCTTGTATCCACTCTTTTTAAAGGCAATGGAAAATAATAATAATAAAAATTTATTTTATTATGAATATCTTTACTTTTTTAAAAAAAAATTTGAAAAGTTTATCTTAAAAGTATTGCTTTTGTTGTTTATTGAGAGTATATATGCTACCAACAGCTGAAAAACTTTGGACCGACCAATGTCTACCACTTATAGTGCCATTAGTTAAATGAAATTCTCCAAGTCTAAAGCCATACCAACACACTCATAAACATCCTTTTAGTTTTTACTAATCCTGTTTGGTGGAAATTAAAATCAATTTTTCAGTAAATTTTTATAAAAATTGATAAAATATGTGATTGAAAAGTTGTGAATGCCATAAAATATATCATTAAAATTAATTATTGACTTTACTTCAAATTAAAATCTTGATTCAAACAGGAGCTAAATATTTTGACCTATTATCGATCGTGCACACATACCACTCATTTGTTGCTTTAATTTTCAAGAATTGGATACTAAAATTCTCTAGTCCCCCACTCGAGAAACATATGTCTTTCGAAAGACCCTTTCTAGTTGGATAGTGGATGCTAATCACTAAGTAACGTTATCCAATGGACTAACTCAACGAAAAAGGTTAAAAAAAGAGCGAGAAAGTAATAGGCAACTTTAATATATATACAGTACAAGTACGATTCTCACAAGAATATTAGTTCCCACCTTCTTAAGAAATAGCCGTGTATCAATTTTGAAGGACGAAAACGTATAACTATTAATCAAAAAAATATAAAAAATAAAGGTCACAGTTTGGCAGAATTATTTGTCTTGTCACATGGCAAAGCCCAGTTTCTACTCCTAGATTCAACAAAAACAGCTCAGAAAACCATAATAAATTGATAATTTATTAGAGAAATTAAGAAAAAAAAAAAGAAAAAGTAACAGTCTTTAATGCAAGATATGAAATAAAGCAACAAGTTTACTCCCCACTAAAAACTCACTTGACTTTACTAACCAAGAAACAATTATTGAACGATTTTTATAATTTCTTACAATTGTAATTTTGCTTTCCTTGTCTGTGGTTCTCGTTCATCAGCAAAATGTACAATTCATCAGAAGATTAATTAACTGCTTATAGAGAAGATTATAATTTATAATTATTCTTGATGATCACACACTGACTTTACAACGCTGTGATAGCTGATACTTAATTGCAGTTCCCATCACGATTCCAGTATTCTGGCTATTTCCGATCGGAATATACGCCGGACAGGTAACATGGAGGTGGTACCGGCCGGAGACGAACGACCCAACTTTCCATTTAACACGGCCATTAATCTTGAAAATCATAAAGATAGCTCCATTAGACTTGTCCTGGTTCAAGGCTATACCATTATACGGCGCCACAGGGACGTTGTTACCGTAAACAAAAGGCGACCAGATGTTTACGTCCTTGTGGCCCTGATACACAGGTGGTATGACTGTGTAGTAGGTAATTTGCTGGCTGTGGTAGGAGGCGTACACGTCCAGTTTGTCGTAATAAACGCCGATTCTGGAGTTGGGGTTGCGGGAGTTGATGGTGACTTGGACGGTGGTGGAGATGATATTGGGGGCGGAGACGTTGAGAGAAAAGATGGTGGCGTCTTGAAGGGTGAACCGGGGTTTCTTTGGCTGTAGGCTGGCCCAGACGACGAGGATGATAAAGAGAATGATGAAGGCGAAGATAAGGAAGAAGGCACAGCACCCCCGGATGTACCTCTTCCGCTTTTCCTTGTGGTGGCTGCACTTCTCCGTCATGGTTTGGTGGCTGTGGTGGTGGACGATGGAGTGTGGAGTTTGGCTGAAGGGTGGGTGTAGACGAGATTTCTAGGAGGAAATTGAGAACTGATTGGCTTGTCACACTTCTTATCTATATAGGTCCATAAACGCCGTGTTAAAAATGCACAGTGGAATATGTAAATAAATTAGTCTATAAGAATTATTGAATAGCTTTGAATTATGTAACTTATTGAGTTCTATAACTCTAAATTAAATTAGTACAATTCTCTAAATTTGTGATTTTCGTCTTGGGATGAAATGTTCCTTTCTATCACGGGGTAAATACTGACAATAATTCATTTTGATTGACAGTTGAACTTATCCATTTATCTATATCCATTCTTGTGCTTCTTGATAAAACCAAGTGTACAGACGAGTGTATGTTTGTAAAATTTCTATCAAAAAAATCCGTACATATAACTTGATTCTTTTTGTAATAGAATTGAGAATACTACATAGTTTATAAAAGAATGCATGTCCTATTATTCGACTATACGAAGGGATGAGTGTAGTGCCCAAATGCAACATTGACGTGCCTAGAGCTCCCATCAATATTAAAATTGTATAATTCGATCTTACTTATAATAGTATCGATTTTGTATTTAGTGCAAACAATCCATAGAAGACGTTTGACAATAAACGTTTTATATTTCTTTTGGGGACAAATTTAAATCAAAAGAAAGATGATTGAATCCTGACCGTTTGTTTGTGATGGAGATTCAAGTATGGAGTGGAGAAGGTTGACACGTTATGGTGTAGATAAGGCCCACTTAATAATACGGAGAATCTTCCAGATCCGATTACCGACTTCGTGTTTGGATTCTAGTATATACTTTTTCTTCCATCGATCGGCAAATTCATGTTTAGAACCGACAAATTATGAATTACACAACTCATCCTAAAATCATACATATTATTTGGTACATGGAGGAATACATTATCATTCGTGAAATATTAAGACTCGAAGTTTCCTCTCCAAAATGTCAATCTCGTTAAGATAAATAGTTTGATATTAAATCGATATAGAATTTATTATTTAATATGTCCGACAAGATGATAGCTCGTTGAGCATATCAATTTTGAAATCTGCATGTTCCTTTTGAAGTATTATTCAAATTGAATTACCCTTTGGAGTTTAATTAAATCTGATATTATATTAAGAGTTGTTGTTCTATCTTAAAATGTGAAATTTGTTAAGAAAAGTAAGATTTGAAATTTATCCTTTAGCATGAAAGAATTAAGTTATCCATGGTTTGGTAGCCAATCGATTAACGTGTTATATCACGATCGTAGCCTCTATATGGAAAGAACTTATTATGATTTATTTATAAATAGACAAAAAGGAGGTGAAGTAATAGACGAAGTATTTGCAATTTACATTCCTTATTTTACAAGTTACCTACTATTCTTTATTGAATGGTAACAAGTGACACATTTTGCTAAAAAAAGCTACACACATTCCACTCTAAATAAATCTACATACCAAAATACTCTATTTAAGAATAACAAATTACATCCTTTATTTTAAATATGTAACACTTTAATTAATTTAATTTTTTTATAGCTTTTCGAAATTTCAATTATTATTCTCTTTATCATATTTTTCTTTCTCTTTCACGTATCTCTTAATTTACAAATAATTTTTTAGGGTCTCTTGATTAATTATTAACATTTTTTTGTCATTCCTATTCCTAATTTTTTAAGGTTAATCACATAAAAGAGAACAATTATGCATAAATTCCTTTTTTTTTTAAAGGTTAATCACATAAAAGAGAACAACTGTGCTTAAATTCCTAAAGAGTTATAAGGTTGTAGAATGATATAAAGCTAAAAATAGTCAATTACAATATTTTCCCATAAACTTCAAGAAACCAAACATTCCGAAAATGGTTCTAATTTCCTTTGCTTCGGCACTTAGGAGAGAATAGACAAACTGAAACACTCCAAAAATAAAGTAATCGACGCATTAAATTTTGAGTGAATGTACGTCTCGAACTCATTCTTGTGTGCTTGAAATCAGTTAAATGCCCATATACCTAAGTAATAATCAGAATCTCCCAAAAGAAAAAAAGCAGTAGAGGAAAAGGAAAAGTCACAAAAAGAAATCAATCAACAAGAAAAGACAGGCTAAGGCGGGCATCTTGAATTAGCATAAAGAAGCCAAGAATATAAAGAATTCAGTACAGACACGGGCGGCCTTGTACCAGAAAACCTTGTAGCCATATCCTTTAAAGGGCTCCTTTTAGCTCTGACTATGTTGCAAGTCCCTACAACATCATCCTTGGAGTTTGAGAACCTCGAGTATAATTATTGTAGGTGGACATTGCTAATATCAATGCATATATATATATATACTTTGCTTACATAGAACCCCAATCTAGTTGGGATTTTCAATAAATATTAATAGAAGTGGAAGAAATAAGTGAATAAAAAATTGTGAATCTCACAATATGTTGTTCAAATTATTTATTAACTTTAACTTGAGTTAAAAACTGATTTTAATTTTCACCGTAAAGATGTAGAGGTCAGTCGAGTCCACAAGCTAGGCCTCTCTTTTCAATGACACGATTTGGCCCTTTCTCTAACAGTCCACAACTTGTCATAACTCTACAAGGAGGTTTGAAAAAACAATTGACGACAAAATTTATCTTCTACGACGAATGTAGTAATTTCTTGATTTGTATTCAAAATTTCTTTTCATGCAATTGATATATGTCTCTAGGCACTTACATTTTAACTGTTAAGGGTCTTCCCATGCTCGAATCAGTCGAAAATCTTGATAGAAAAAAACTCTTGGTGTAGAAATTATGTAGAGTTTAATAACAGTTAGGTCTCATTATCTTGTACTATTGAGTCTTGAATGTGTGGTAGGTTGTCATAAAGCGTTTCCATATTAAAGATGCTAAGATTTTTCCACTATAATTGCCTTTGAAAATAGCCCAATTGAAAGAATATCAAGCACCGTGCCCCTACTATCTCAATTCTTACACGTGGTAGGTGTCATTTTTTTCTTCACTTATTTTGACGTAGCGCAAAACAAAGAATTCAAGCGAAAACCTTGAGAACGCAAATCTGGAATCCACCATGAAAGATAAATTCAACAAGTTTTATTAATTCAATAATTGCCTAAAAATGAAAAGTTAGCCCTTTATTTATAAGGATTTACACAAAAATTTAAAAGCAGTTTCCGAGTCCTAAAAGAATCAGATTCCTAAAATCCACCATATGTTATGGCGAAGGGATGTGTTTAGTTCGGCTCGTTGTTCTCTTTCCGAAAAGATATTATGTGTTCAAATCGAAGTTCGAACCCAAATATGCAATTTACTATTTTTCCCTTTTCAATCTAACTATTCATCAATCCACTCGGTCATTTGTTCTACATCACATTGGAGACTAAACAATGGAAGAATAAGTTTGACAAGTTGATCCTCTTCTCTTGTCACATTTTTGTCCTGCGCCGAACAAAAGGTAAGAAAGTCGAGGCAGACATAGAACCTAACAAGTTGAGCGACAATGAGACACCCAAGTAGGTGATGTTTGATAATCAAGCATACATGTGCATTTTCAAACAAAAGAGAAATATTTACTATTGCACTGAACCAGTGCTTTTCTCTGTTAAGAACAATTATGCTAACATTGATAAAAGCACACATCTCAGTACACAGAATAGCATGAAAACTGTGATTATACTTAATGTGTGACATAAAAAGAGTACCTGATGCCTTTCATAAGATTAGAGGCACTTCTTCTGAAAAATCGATCCACAACCTGAAATTTAAGAACTGTAGTTTTCCAAGAAGGTAACCTTGAAGCCACCTGCAGGTAAACAATAATGCCTGTCCGAGGCTGGAAGAGGCACTGGAATCAAGTTCTGGTCTAACCAAGACCATTCTGCTGAAACTTACGAATCAGCAAATTTCTTGTTAGTAACTCAGAAGTAGTTTGCCTCTGCAATATTTTTACCTTGATACATACCTGATGTATTAAGTTATACATTTTACTCGTGCAGTCAATTCCATATGGAAGTCCTATTTTTTGTGCTAATGCAAGATACCTCGTTACCAGAACACGACAAATCCTAAACTTATTGAACATTTAAGCAGCAAAACTCGCATGTTAAGAACATAAACCTAACTATAATTTTCCTCATGCAGTCAATTCCACATGTAAGTGCTATTTTTATTGCTAATGCTTTATACTCCATTTCAATAACACAATGAACCTTATGCCTGGTGAATATTTAAGCAGTAAACCAGATATAGAAGCAAATGTATCGCTAAATATTCTTGAACTTGGAGAACGATAAGCTCACTTGTCATGAAAAAAACACAGAATTTATGGTCTCAATTTCAAATGCCACAACATAGCGAAAGATCAGAAGCCTATATCCCACTTCACGTCAAGGCACTCAAATTGAAAACAGATGATACCAGTCTCTCTCTTAAATCCAAACATCAGTTATTAAAAAATTGTGATGATCTCTAAGCAAAACCACATGGTGGCAGGCAAAATTCCGAATGAAATGTGAAGACATGCTATTCTATTTCTCTTGAAGAAGCAGATTTTGAAATGTTGTATCAGTTATTGAAAAGTGAACGCCATTATCTCCTTACAGCTTAGATAAAACTGATTTTACACGTAAACCATCTCAATAGCAGATGACTCTAGCTGTGTAAAGCATATAAAGAGAAGTCTCATGACATAGGAAAATGATCAATCAGACAATTGAAATCCTCAAGACAAAACTTTACTCCACATAAGTTCTGCACTTGATGATCAAACTCACAAGTGAGATCTGTGCTTCAGAGGAGACCTTGGCAAGATTCACATTCTTTCACGAGAAATTGCTGCATATCTTTCAAAATATACGTTGTCAAACCAAAATACTGGACTCTTATAATGTCGAGGGAAAGCCATGTCACGTCATGACAGAGTAATCAATTCCAAAATTGAACATCAACTAACCATTGTGCGGCGCACAACACATGCAATATTCCAATAACAGAAATCCCTTCAGTCGCATAATTAAAAGGCCAGGCATGGAAACAAAAACAGTTACGTAACAAATTGTCGTCCACACTTTGCGTGGTGAATCTTTTAATTTATGATGTTCCAGCCAATGATGAAAGAACTTGATTGCTCTCAATGATTAAGTAATAAATTTCTCGCAGAAAATTATTTTAATCCGTATAAAAGATAGCAATAAAACATATTAAAGAAATTATGGCATTCCAAAATCAAAAAGAAGTTATGTTTCTTAATATCATCGTTCATACTATAATAGAAATTCTTCAAATTTATCGTGTTTCCTCAGCAATCCAGTGTAGGGAAACATAATTAGTTCACCTTGTTCATAAGCAAAACACTGTCAATTATCTCAATCAGAAAGAAGGACTCAAATTTGTTATGCAATTGTTTCTAAGATAGTTATAATTTGAGCATCCACCATAAAATCACTCATTAAATATCACCTGACAAATCAGAAAGACAGATCGACACAAAATTTATCGTGCAAAGATGCATTATGATCAACTGAAAGAGGAAAAAGAACCCACAAGAAATTGCTAAAAACTTGCTTCCATTCCATATATTATTCTTATTCCAGATCAACACCAAGAATTTCCATGACATTTATTTATAAAAAAGATAAACAGCACAATGCCGATTGGGATACTGAAGAATTCTCGAGTTGTCATTAGGGAGAGAAACCAATATGATGCCTCCACAGAATGCCTTCATTAATTGAGCCTTGGTTTTCCACTTCCCATTCTGGAAATTCACCAGTGCAAGAACCTTAACCCCAAGAGTGAAAGTTCCTTGATCCAAATCCTCTTTCAGGGCCAGGCCCACATCCTTTCCAAGATCCAGATCATAGAAGCCGAGTTCAGTGTTTATCACCGTCTCATTCTTCCTGGGTTGAATCAAGTGAGGCAAACAGTCTTTAGAAAGCTGCACATGCTGGGAGGATATATAGAGAAGGGTTATTTCCATTTGATTATATACAGCGGTCAAGTGGTGGTTGGGATTGGTAAAAGTGAGGCCCAATTTGCACGAGGCTGTAGCTGTATTATTGAAGATTGAAACTTTGGAAAGCTCGCCGGAGGAGACTTCAAGTTGAGGAGTACTTGGGTGGACTACAAGCCAAATAAAAAACCAGAATATACAAGTGATAAGAGTTAATAGTAGCGCCCAGGTTAAAGCACGGAAAAAGATGGGCCTATCAAGGCATGGAAGCTGGTAGAGATGAGCATACAATGCACGTTCTGGCGTGGGTTGTGGCTGTGGAAAAGGGAGAGGTAAATGGGGGCTGTCACTGACGACAGGGACGATCTCCGGCGACTGTAGTGGGTACTCAATAACAACTTTTTCTTCACCAGTAGCGGCTTTGATGTCGGATGCAGAGGCGGCGGTGTGATGGGTGGCGGAAGATGAGGAGGAAGAGGAAGCCATTGCCAATTTACCATGTTATACAAAAAATGAATGCAGATTGTGAAATTTGTAGATTCAACTGATGCTACATGATGAAGTTTGCTGGCAGAGTTTAAGGGTTTGATGATCACACATGGAAGAGAGCTGTCTCCATGAAGCTTCATGGAGGGGATGGCTAAATTTATTTTGTCGTTTTGAGCTTCTTTTAAGGTGTTTTTTGTTGTTGACACTCGGGGATTTCATTGATGAAAGCTGTAACCGACGATAAAGGTTCATGAATTTATGACCTAAAAAAAGTGCTGCTTCAATTTGTTTGTTTCTGTGAATTACCAGATTCATTCTGTAAACGGCTATGGCGTTTAGGGATGAATATAGAGGGAAAAGCATACTGGAAGTAGGAGTGTGGAAGACGAAGTGGTGAAGCAGTGTGGCAAACCGTATTTGATATTAGCGTAAATTGCACCTGAGGTCCCAAGCCTTTCAAGAATGTGTCTCCAGGTCCCAACTAGAATATTGAGCCCTTGTTTGGTCCTGATTTCATTTTTTATCCTTAAAAAATTTATTTTTAACCACACATTTTATGAAACCTACAATTTTATCAACTTTCAATCACATATTTCATCAATTTTGATTAACATCTACTAAAAATCTAATTTTAGCTAAACCAAACAAAAGTTGAGAAAGTTAATTATCTTTTTTCTACTCGGAACATAAGCAAGTTTACCGTTGTTATTCAAGCATTAAAAACCTCTCAACATGGCACTTTGATCGTAAATGAATCTATTTTATCAAATCAGGTTATTGTCTTGCCATGACAATCAAAGAGAACGATTTACAAGTAATGTCAAATTCGTTGCAAAGCTGATGACACTTTATGGCAATTTAGAACCGAATAAGACTAAAATTTTCGTTCGAAAGTTATTCAGTGATGCAATTAAGTTCAACTAGATATTCATAGAACCCACAACTTTTATCAACTTTTCAACTATACATTTCCTCAACTTTTATCAGGATTTATTAAAAATCTAATTTTAACTACCTAGCACCGGCAATTATGTGATGGTTAAGTAACGTGCATATTTCTGTTCAAGTTCAAAGCTCGTCAATACAAGAAAAAGAAGAATTTTATTGATTAATGATACAACATACATTCTTTTTTGTCACCATTCCATGTACCACCACCCGTTGGAGCCGGAAAATCAACATTTAATTCAACACATACAACTTTTAAGGTTGTCTGTCTTCTCAAAAACTCCCCAGCCATAAATGTAGCTGTTGCTATGATCCTAACTTCAAAAACCATGCTCCCTTTACGTCGTTCTTCTAGCATATCTTTCACCCATGGCGCTTCGGTCGTGCTATAATATGTGTCATCAGAAGCAGGCACGAAAAACTCGGTATCCATATCAATTTCTTCTCTTCTCTCCACTTGAATAGAATCAACCAAGGATGTATCGACAATGAAATTCTTGTAAACAAGGCTACTTTCGGTTTGATCGAAAGAAATATCCAGTTTACGGTTTGGATTCTTTATGTTCAACCTGACTTCCCAATTAGCCTTTAACTTTGTATCGGTGAAGTTGAAATTGGGAATGGAAAACATTTGAATTTCAAAACTGGGAACGTCTGAACCGACAAGAAACCACAATAGGAGGCTCAAGAGGACTGCGCCAAAGATTAATGCAACCATAAGGCAAAGCACGACGCAACAAAATGTATTGCTTGGTTTGTGCTCGGTGGTTGGGAATGGTAATTTATTAGATGATGGATAGGCCGGATTGTACTTGTTGGAATAGCCAGGACCGTCATGATACGGTTGCGCTAATTCTTGATAGGGAGGATGGTACACATTCGGAGGACATCCTTTGGATTCCCCGTCGACGGAGCGAGACATGGCTATCCCTCCGTCCTGTCTCTTTAAGGGTGGAGAGAAACAACTAAGGAAGAACAATTGGATCCCTATAGCCCAATCGAATTGAAGAGGGAGAGTAGCCTCTTGTTTGAAAATGTATGCTGAGGTAATAAAGCCAATAATTTTAGTGGTTGAAATTCACGTGCATATAGAAAACATATTTCAGGGGTGTCCTAAATTTACTGCCCAGTCAGCCATTTTTTACATAGTAATTAGGACATTCAACCATGAATTATCAGAGAGAACTCAACAAGGAATGAGGGGGAAAAAAGAAAAAAGTGAGAATTTCAAGATTCTTAGCCTTTAAATCTTGGATGGATCCAATCTTGGAGCCAAAACCATAGACTACAATTGACAAAAGAAAGCAAAAGCAAATTGAATGTTAAATACTCTTTTTAACGTTGCAATATGAGCTTATGGCCGGTCAATTCTCGAGCCCGTTTCATCTCCCCTTCAAAGGTAGATCGGCCGGGAAGGCAATGAGTGGCTCATCTAACGGAGAAAAATTTCGATAGAATGATCCTATATACTTACGTAGTACCCGCTGTCACTCAAGGACGACACACATCTTTTATATTACATTCCATTAATATTATGTTCTCATGAATATATTAAAAAATAAAAAATAAAATCAGGAAGGCGATTTAATGGGCCTTCTAATCGGCCCTACCCGCGTTCTAAACGGACCAATTACGGCGTCATTCACACAAAGATGGAACGACGCCGTGCTACCATCCTTCTGAGCATCCACGCACGTTGCGCAGAAACCCTTCCTAGTCTTATTTGTCGCCATCATCATGGTGGAAGAAACCCGATAACCCATATTGAAATCCGAAAAGGGCTCTTTGTCCGAACCATGAACCGTATTGAAATTCAGGTTCTTCATTGCCATCTGGTAATTCTCTCTGATAACCCTCAACTTCTGAAGCCGATCATTCATATTCGCCAGCTCTGAGAGCGTAATATGATCGTAAAATGGCACAGGTTGGTTGCGACGGAGCAGAATCATGTTCTCCAGTACCGGCGCCGGCAAGGAATCAGAAAACTCAACTTCTTTAACTCTCTCCCTCCGGTTTCTCGACTTTCGCGATCTTTTCAATACGACTAGAAAACAACAATCCTTCTGGCGACAAATTAACCCAAAGTTGACCTTCCCAGTTATGGGAGTTCGACGACGATCATCCGGGAATGAAGATTTAGGGTTTTTCTTATGGTTGACCAAGTAAATCGAAATTTGATTAGGCGAAATTCCAATCTTTTGGCTAAGCATCAGCTGAAAAGGCTTGTACTCCAGCCCAGGGAAAATTTTCACGTCCCCAATTGTCATCTCCCTTTCCCCGTCGTAAAACACCACCGGAAAAGCCGTCCCTTCTCCGTCTTCCACCATATCTCCGCCAAACTATCACAAATAACATAACCTTTCAGAATTTTCAAGAACGTACGCAAAACGGGAAAAGTAAAGAGAAGAAAGAAGAGAGTTCTGGATAAAGGAATTTGGTAAGGTGTGGGGTTTTAAGATTATGAGAATTGAAAGGCGGTTGGGATAATTTAGGGATATAATTATGAAAGGAAAATGCAGATTACGTGGGAAGGTAGAAGGATTTGGTAAATAACTTGGGATACAAGCAAGAAACATGAAGGGTCAGTGTCAGAAGCATGAATGGAGGGTGAATTTGTCTTTACCTACTTTCAATATTCCTATTTCCTTAATATATGTATATACAAGGGAAGAAACCTTTAAAGAGGAACGGACTCATACTACTTTCCATTAGGGCTGACAATAGGTCGAGTCGTTCATGGACTCGACTCGTCCCGATTCAGTCAGAGGGCCACTAGGACTTGTTTTAAGACTATACAACTAAGTGGATATATCAAAGCCTTTTCAAGTGAGGTAAGCTGACAAAAGGCTAGCTGCGCGTGTTCAAGAGTTACGCCTGTGAAGAAACTCTTCCTAGAACCAAGATAAAATTACGCTAAACTGGCATTAACAAAGAAAAGTTACAATTCATAGAGCTTTTGGTGATGTCAAATGCAAAGGTCAAAAAAATAACAAGACTTTTACTTACCTCGCTGCATCAAGTAGATTAGTGGCTATAGCCTATTCGTTTTCTCCTGTTAGAGGGAGTGACCCAAATGGCTCTAACGCGCAAACAGCAAGTACAGCAGAATAATTCCTTCTTATGATTTCCCTCTCGAAACTCACACTGCCAAATTGAAGAGAAGCCGAACTACTACTTGTTTCTTTTGCAGTGACACTAAGCTCGAGGATATAGTGTACGCCTTCTTTATTAGTTTTGTAACTAGATATCCAGGTACTCTTTGGGATGAAACAAATAGGTAAACCCGCAATCATGGAAAAGGCATGAAATTTGAAATTTGCTGCTAGCTAGAGAATAGTTTTAGCTTTGTATTTTATGAAACAAAAAATCAGTGTTTGCACATCAGGAGAAAGGATAGATAAAGATGATAAAGACGTGGGTCGGCCCTAAGATTTTGGGTGCCCATCAAAAACATTCTATATGAAACACTGGCAGAGTGGCAAGTTGAAGAATTTGCATCTCAGCTATGAGTTTGGGATCCAGACGCGCAATATTGATTCAAGCTTACGAGTACATCACACATAAAGTTGAGTTTTATTTGTCGCAAACTTCTATCATACATATGTCCCGAAAAGCCATAATCTTCCATCATCAAAATATATATATGCACAACATACTAAGTTGTTTTCCTAATAATTTCAGAGTATCTGAATCGTTTTCTACCAGCGCCACACTGTTCGGGTCTTTGCAAATACATCAATACATATATATTTTACAAAAATCTCAAAAATTGATATATGTCAATATACTGTATACAAGTCGCAAGAGAAAGTAAAATAGCCTTAAAAGAGAAGCTTCATTGAGGAACCCAATTATGGCATTTATATTTAAGTAGTCAACCACGAAGCAAACAAATCCGTTAGATATAAGTTAAATTTGATCTACATATAGCAAATAATATATGTCCTTGATCATGGCAAGAATACATATATGGTTAAACATTTTACTTCATATTTTCATAAACTGCATTGTAATATAGAAAACACTTTTGTCAAAGATCAATTTTTCTTAGACACGGAGTAATGAGAATCAAGTACAGGAGAAACTCCTTTACCCCTTGTTTATCTACTATATTGATGAATTTTTGTACAGTCTATTTAATGAGACTAGTTTTCGTATTTCTAGAACATCAGAATGCATATGTTCATTAAATGCAGTTCGAATTCTTACCAGTAACTAAAGCTTCATTTTACCGTTTCCATTTACCAACACAATTAAAGTTTCTTGAACTTTAATAAACCGTTACTTGAATCCAGTATGTTACTTAGGATCCATACGAGACGCATAAACATATAAAATCTTACAAACATAAATATGAAATTGATTGACAACCTTACTGTTGACTGAGATTTCCATCTTAAAAGGTTAACTTTATTAAGAGAAGTAGCACAATCCTTTATAAGTTGGTATATATTATTATCTTTATTCGATATAAGATTTAATCTCTTCATGTTGCCTACGCAAGATGGTAGCTCGTTTGAGCAGATGAATCTTGAAATCCATATGCTCATTCATTGAGTCTTAATCTGATCGAATTGCTCGTTGGAGGGACTATGATACCATGTTAAGGATTGGGGAATAGTCCAATATTTTATAAATTGGTCTATATTTTCATTTTTATTCATTGTTATCCCATAACACTTACAGTTCTTATGAAGTATCCATCCATCTTCAAGCTCCATTTCCATCCTCTTGACAACATCCTGAATCTGAACATTCACTTCTTGTATAAACTTCTCAAAGATTTAGAAATTGAAAATGTTATCCATCAAACCAAAAGTAGAACATTCAGCAATGAAGTACCTTGTTTTGCTGAGCATGAGGATCATCTCCTTGCACCAAAATAATGCGCCCCTTTTCAAGCTAGGGCACATCAATAATCCTTTCATTGCGCCAACTCTGTAAGATCAAGTCATGTAGAAGTAAACAAAGACCAAAATAAGCAAAAATTATACACGAATCTTTTCCTGTATATCTAGACCAACTTCCTTCAAAGAAATACAAATTCTTGTGAAATGTCTTGTGAACCCGCATGTCTTTCATGTGAGCAATAGAAAATTAGATTGACCAACCTCCCAAGTGTAATTGGGCATAGTTTCTCTTCTTGTTCAGAACCTTCCCGCACCTGGACAGTCCCAAATTTATTAATTTCTCCTCTGAATCGCGATTCTTTGATACTTTGCTAATAAATCCACAGTCATTCTCACTGTAAACAACATATTTGAAAAATTTCTCAAAAATCCTGAAAAGTACTAAATATTAATATAGTTCATACAACAGTTGAAGAAAACACATACTAATATACACGATAAATGAACCCAAAATCTATATATATCTCTCAAAACGGACCTCTTATAATTAAGTTACGTCGAAAAAAATAGATTTTCGAATTTAAACAATTTTAAGTAATCTGGGTTGTGTACCTGTCTAAGCATGGAGTTATGCGCTTGTATGTGAGGGTGATTTCTAGCTCTTTTGTGAATTCTTCAGAATAATCATCAAAGGGACGATTAATGAAGATAGATATGATGCTTCTTTTTGTGTAGAATATCTGAAGAACGAACTGATCTTTGATTGCATTTTTTCAATTTCGTTTTTTGTTTATTCAGAAGATGAATAAGAAATCCGAGAGATTTTGGTTTTCGCGCCAGAAATGAGTTTTCCATTAACTTTCGGGGCTTTTGAGATGTTATTTATCAAGTTTCATCCCATTAAAATTATAATTTTTTTAATCAGTAATATATTTTTCAATAAAATAATATTATATATAATTTTTTAAAAAATATTTTTTTAACCACATTCTTTTAAAAAATACTATTTGAAAATCTAAAATGATAAATAATGGGAGACCAAACGGGGACTTAGACTCATCCAGATTATAACCTTAGTTTATGTGGTACTAACGTAATATTAAATGATAAGTTCAATTAAATAAATTATTTAATTACACCTTTCTTTTAACCTATTATACAATACAACATGGTTCGGAGTTATAACTCAAATGAGATTAAATAATATTACTTTTATTTTCAAACTCTTTTTTGTATATACTTATTTTTAATTATACATTCATACAATAAAATATTCTACATGTAAATTTTTTTAAAAAAAATTCTCTACTTTTTAACTATCAAAATCTCGAATTTCATCATTAGATTTAGTTCGAAAGATTAAAAGCTTTATTACTAAGAAATGTGAATCAAGATAATCAGCACCTCGATAAAGGAATGAGTTGGAATAGCACATTATCAATTAGTCAATCAATCAACGGTTCAATCTCCAAAATTATCTTGAAAGGTACGAAATTTTTTGAAATTATATATAAAATATTATTATTTAAGTGTGATAGAAAATGAATATGAGAATTAAGGTATATTGAAATAATAATTCTCAAACATGGAGTTAAATATATGAAAGTCTTCGATAGTCAATTGACTAGATTTATACTTCTGTTTGATTGCAATGGTGGAAAATATGTGAAAAGAAAATAAATTTTAAAAAAAATAATTACTTAGAACTTATTTTTCAGGGAATTTTAATTAAGTGTGTTTGATTGATATAATTTTCTACCCAAAAAATTTTAAAATTTTGGATCTTTTTGTTTTCGTTTGGCTTGTTTTACATGAAAATTGTCTATTAAAATAATAATTTTTCCACAAATGGTTATAAAATTTGTTTCCATTGCCAAATAAATAAATAAAAATAATATATATATATATATATATATATATATATATATATATTCAAGAAAATGATTTTTATCAAAGTTTAGTGTTCGTTTGATTTTGTTTTATATGAAAATTATTCATTAAAATGATTTTTTTTTTTTTTATAATTGGTTATAAAATTTGTTCCAATTGTCAAAAAAGAAAAAAAAAAACTTGGAAAATGAAAACCCACCTAAAA
>CAIGRN010139609.1:0-10031 GCA_903798345.1 Fraxinus anomala
CAACAATAGTCCATGTTTTGTGACCTAAATAAGTGTGCAAAGCGCCCTTATCAGAAAGGGAAGTTGGGGTTGATATATCCACCGACTATGCCACTGACTGATCCACTGAGGTCCCATTCAACTTTCCTCTAAACTATGACCCAGAAGTTATGCTCTAGAGGTCTGTAAGTGTCTTTGGCGGGCAGAGCTTAGGGTTGCCTAGAAATAGGGAAGCTTAACCTCTCTCTGTGCCTAAAAATAGGCTTGCTCAATCTCTCCCTATACCTAGAAATAGACAGCAGGAACCTCCTCGATTTGAAAGATAAAATGCGCAGATTTATAATGTGCCTCGAAATCCTCACCCTAGAAATAGGCGTGAGAGGAGAGCGAAATATGCCAGGAGTCAAGCAGGACCTTCCTAACCACCCTAGAAACTCGAGTTATGGAAGATGAAGATTCAAACTAGCCACAAAAGTCCTATCATCTTGATGACGATGATGAAAATCTACCATTTTCGTAAGGGATTAGGAATGCCCCTGTAATAAACCACTTCACGTTCCCTAAAATTTCCAACGATGATGGAAGAAGCGATCCTGCAAATCATCTCAATAGCTTCAAGACTCACATGAACCACCATCACCATGAAGTGTAGAGCACTCCATTTAACCCTAAGTGAAGCGGCTGAAATATGGTACAATAGACTTCCAAAAGGAAGCATTCGAAGTTGGCCAGACTTCAAGAAAACTTTCCTTAAGCGCTTTGCATGGAGCAAGGAAGGTGAAAGGCAATATATAACGCCTACAGGACAGAGACAGCAACAAGACGAGTCATTAAAAAAAATTCTTATCCTATTTTACTAATGAAATGACCTACTATGTGCAAGTTACAAATAGGGAAGCTCTAACAGCCCTAAGGGGAGGACTGGACATGAACTCTCTTTTCTGGAGAGATGTGCAAAATAAAGACCCTACCAGTTATGATGCCTTACTGGAAATGATAAGACGGGAGATCATCAATGAAGAATTGAGACATCATAGGAGTAGGAAAAACTAAGGACTCATTCCTCCTCAAATGCAAAGAGAAAGATGCCTAATCTCACACTTGATGGACCACGAGGTCAGACAGTTGAATTTCCTCAATCCAGGACAAGTATTGGCTGCAACAACATTAAGTTCAATGCCTATTTTGGCTTATGATGAAGTGAATCCTAGTACTAAAATGTACAGAGACAGACCCTACCAACGATTTCCCTGAACAGGAAGAGGTAGGAGACGAGGTGCTAAACCTAAAAACAGGGATGAAGCGTCTCTCTATTGTACAGACCACCACTCCTCTAGCCACAACACTGTTAGCTATAGAGATATTGCAATTCACCTTTAGAATAAAAATCAATGGAGAAATAGGCACCTACGAAGAGACATTCTTCCTAATTAGAACCAACAGTCCATGAATGATGAGCCGATGCGTCCCAATAGAGACGACGTTCCTTGAATGAGAGACAATTATGGGGAAAGACCTAGGGACGGTTAAAGATAGAGAAGAAGCTCCCCAACTAATGCTGGATGTGAGTCCATCAGAGAAATTAACACAATTTTTGGAGGTTCATACATTGGGAGAGAATCCAGAAACTTCTAAAGAAACTATGCAAGGAAAGCAAAAGACCTCCCAATGGCGAGCTTCATAGTTAGAAACTATGCTAGTGGATAATGGAAGCTTTGTCAACATCATCTTTGGAGCCACCTTTGATAAAATGGAAGTTGACCATGAGTTGACCCCAATGATTTTTTTTTGTATGGCTTCGCTGGCGATAACATCGTTCCAAGGGGTAAAATCACTCTAGCTATAGAGATGGAAACAACACCCTTAACTCATCATTTTATGGAATTTCTAGCGGTGGAGAACCGCTTCGCCTACCACAGAGTTCTTAGGAGGTCGACATTAAAGGAATTGTGGACCTTTACATTCATTCACCATTTATGTATAAATTTCCCAACAGAAAATGGCATCGCTACGGTCAGAGGTGACTAGAGTAGTGCAAATGAGTGCTATTCAAACTCACTTAGGAAAGCACAACTAGTAAGTGTCAATATAATCCTAATAGACATTGACATGGATAACGTCCCTGAACAAGTGTAAAACCCTGAACATAGGAAAGACGTCGAAATGATGGATGCCTCTGAAGAAGGGACAGTCTGTGGAGTCATAAATACCTCTAAAGATAAAGCGTCCAAGAATTGCAAGTATCCCTTGAAGAAAGGAGAGTTACTAAAGAAGCAACTAATTTGGAGGGACTTGACCCTTACATGATCGATTGCGAGCCTCGAATAGCCCCAGTAGAAAAGTTGGAGAGTTTCCAAGTAAATCCCCAGGATTTATTCAAATGCCTACATGTTGAAAAAGATCTGCCACTAGAGGCCAAGAAAAGGCTGAAAAGCTTTTCGTACAAAAACTTGGACATCTTCGCTTGAAAGCATGAAGACATGGTTGACATTGAACCAAAAGATAGTTGCCATCACTTGAAAATTGATCCTAAGGCTTCAACTCATGGACAGAGAAGGAGAGCCCTCAATCCAGATAAATAAGAAGCCTTAAATGACAAAGTAAAGAAGTTATTCGACAATCGCTTTTTTTGGGAATCGATGTATCTGAAGTGGGTCTCTAATCTTGTTCTTGTCAAAAAGCACAATGGCAAGTGAAGAGTTTGTCTGAATTTCTCAAACCTAAATCAAGCTTGCTCCAAAGACAGGTTTCCACTTTCTCGGACCAACTAGTGGACTCAACAGCCGGATATGAACTAATTAACTTCTTGGATGCCTACTTCGGGTAAAATTAGATTTCGATGTTCCCAGCTGACGAAGAGCATAAGTTCTTCATAACGGACAAGGGTATTTATTGTTATAAGGTCATGCCTTTTGGGTTGAAAAATCAGGGGCCACTTATCAAAGTCTTGTCAACAAGATATTCGGTGATCTCATTAGAAAAACCATTGAGGTATATGTGGACGATATGCTGGTGAAAAGCTTGAAGGCGAAGGATCAAGTCAAGCATCTCGGCGAAACTTTCCAAATATTGCTAAGGTACAAGATAATGCTTAACCTCCTGAAGTGCGCCTTCGGAGTTGTTTCTGGAAAATTTCTAAGCCACATGGTCAATCAAATAGGCATTGAAGCCCACCGGAGAAGATCAATTTTGTCTTATGCCGTAAAGCATCCCGCGTCATGCGCTTCCCTTCTCCGTCCGGTTCTCCAGTCAAAACGGGCCGAAACTTGCTTGGGTTGGCATGAGTGGGCCAACATCTGATGTCCTCGTTGGCATTATGAAAAATGGGATCAACAGAACTTATGATCAAATTTCTGTATATGGCTGCCTTTAGTTTGTCATTACTGATTCACTCATTTATACTTTGTCTCTATCAAATAACTTTTTTCTAAGCTGAATAGAGTGATAAATATTAAGAAAAAAAAAAGCTTAAATCAAGTGAGTCAATTGAGTCATATTGATTGGTAATCATTTAAAAGTAAAACATATATAATCTCAACAATTTTTCAAATCCTCAAATAGAAACGAGGGCAATAATAATTTTAAGAACTTCGACTTAATTTATCTAATGAAATGTATTCCCCGCTAGAGGACCATAGACTTTGTTAAATATTGAATGGTTAATATTTGTCATAACTAATGTGTGTGCTTGGTACTGTGAGCCATGTCACAGTTTGTAAGGTTGTTAGTTATTAGTGCCCTTTATCCTATTGGTCACTATTTTGACACCATGTATTCTCGTAACTACATCAAATTCTAATTGTACTAAGTGTAGTCTACTTTTAGTATTTATCATATTTATGTCTCCAATTTTTGTCATCGCATTCTTATAATCAACGTTTTATTAATTAACATATTTTGTATTGATGATGGATTACCAAAAATTCTGTTAACAAGGCATAAAAATACTAATTTATCCCTTGTATTTTAAATAAACAAAAAAAGAAAAAGAATATAAAAAAAATACAGAAATGGAAAGTACTATGTTTTCAATATTAATGGTTAAGGAATTAATTGGAGGCACTTAATAATCAATTGTGTTAAATTATTTATCGTCATTCTAACTAACATTTATCAAAAGTTTAGTATGTAGATTCACTAGTATTGAAATGATATATTTATTGGTGGTATAATATGAAAATTCTGCTCATAACTTCAAATTTGAGCAAGTCATTTTGCAAACTTCATAATGCAAACACCACACAATCATCTAGTGAATATATCTATTATATATGAATTATATTTAAATGGTCAACATAGAAGTTGATTAGTCCCATATCACTCTAATTAATTTCCAAGATTATAGAATTTTAGTTTTAACATTAGCTAGTGATAATTAAAACCATTTTAAAATACAAAGAACAAGTATTATATGGAAATTTATAGGATTGCAGAATCTGGTTCTTCATTTAATGTTCATTTAAATTTTCAACTACGCATCATTATTCATCCAGTGATGATCCAACTGATCATGTCAAAAAATAATACATTTAGTAATTGAAATTCTGGTTCAATAAAGTGTTTGTTTCAATTGTACCAATAACAATATATGATCAGTCATGATACACACATTATTTGGTTGGTTGTCATCATTTTTAAAATATATTTTTTTTCTCACTTTTATTTTCAACCACACATTTTTCAATAAAATAATATTATAAACAAACTCTAAATTTTTTCTTATTTTTTAACCACTTATTCTCTATAAAAAATACTATTCCGAAATAGATTTTGGACAAAAAATGGAACTCAAACATGCTCTTAATATAGAATAAATTACTATCAATAGAAATTTTTTATTCTCCCACTTGGTGCAATACTTATTTTTTGGTGTATCAAAATAAAATTCTTCTGAAGTATTGATATAAATAATTTTTTTCTTTATTAGGAGTAGTTTAATTAAAATTGCAATTCTTTAGGATCAATACAATATTTATATTGAAGTGTGTAAATTTGTGATTTTTCAATAGCCACATAATATTCTTCAATAATATTTATGTTCTTTTCAGATCAATAATATAATATTCCTAATAAAAGTATGGTATGCATAATTTTGTGATTATTTAGGAACTACAAAATATTTTTCGAAAGTGTTAATATGATATTACTCTTGAAAATTGTTCTAATATAAAGTCACACTTTCAATAGAGACAACTTAATATTCTTAGAAATATTGATATATACTTAATTATGATTGTTCACAAACAATAAAATAACATACCTCTGGAATATCTATATATTTGAATTAATCAAAATATTCTTCTTGAATATTAATAGGTATAAATTCTTGTTTCTTCAGGAACACATTATCTTATTCATCAAGAATACAAATATGTGTGAATTTATTCTTCTTCAAGAGCAATAACACAATATTCTTTTGAAATATTTATATAATGTGGGCTATGTCTCTCTAAAAACATTAATGACATATTCGTTTAGAATAACATAAGTTTTGGTTATATTTCTTCAGTAGCATAAAATCATTGAATATTTGTGCTCTATTCAAGAAAATTAATAATAATATATATTTTCGAGAATATTAAAGATTATACAGTTGTGCTTTTTAGGAGCAATAATACCATATTGTATCATAATACAAACATATGCTTTTTCAGGAGCATTAATTAAATTAAAAGATCTAAATAATCTAAAACATCACAAATATGATATATAATAGAATATAAAAACTTGGATTTTATATATTTAAAAAAACTTTATGAATGTGATAAGAATATTGATCTACTACTCGAATTTAAAAGCTTTACAAAACCTTGAATAGTTGACAAATCTCGTTTTTTCAAATATGTAAATTTAAAAATAAAATAAAATTAGTACTTTAAAAATTCACTATTATTCAAATAACTATTTCTCAAGAATGAACTGTAAGATTTTGATATTAACTATTGAATTTGAATATTAATGCATTGTGAGCTTTCTATCCAAATTTACGACGATCGAACTACAAGACGTTGAAATACCAATATTTTGATCACATGTGCACATGATATCTAAATTTTGCGAATTTTTGCACTTTTCTATGAGTAGAAAAAGTTTCTTTATAAACTCAATTGGCAGATCTTCTTGTCTTTCTTTGATTGAAGGAAAAACTATTTTTCTTGCTTCAACTGTGTTAGGTTCAATATTGTAATTGGCAATTATGTGAACAAAGATGACTTAATTGAACATGGGTAAAAGTCAAGAAATGAAGTACAATTTTGTATAGTTGAGTTAGGTAGCCTAGGGTTTAAGTTCGAGTTTGGAAACAAGGAAGAAGCGGCACCAGAATTTCGCTAGCCTCACTCCTGGCCATTGCTCAAACGACAGAAACAGAATCATTGTCGCTCACTTCTCACCTAAGCGTCGCTCTAGCGACGGACCCTTCGCTCGAGCGATAAGTCTCCCGCGCTCGAGCGACAGTGTTACGTGGCTAGCCTTAGTTCGCAATTTTGGAAAGTTTTACATGGTCCATACTACTCATACATCTCCAACTATAAATACAGATGCTCCTGCACGAAAATGGGTGGTTATCTCATTGTGCCTTATGGTATAACATATTCATATAATCTTTTGAGAGATCCAAGAACATAATTCATTGGTGGAATCATTCATATCATTCTTGAGATTAGGCAACCAAGTTTTAGGAAAACATCAAGGTTCGTGAATCCAAAACACCCGACTTCCTTAACACTTTGAGGAAGGTACTCTCTCAATCGGACATTGGGAGATGTGGATTGCAAGTACAGAAAAAGCACAAGAATTTGAGATTCTTGAAATACCACTTGGAAGAGACAATTTTAGAAGATCGGGAAGCTGTTGGGTACAACAGATCTTGGAGATTACATGAATTACAACAGTAGGAACCAGTAAAATTTGCTAGGTTAGAAACAGACTATAATCTATATTGTCTACAATTGAGGTAATTGGGTTGGTCCCAAAGTTTTTTCCACATTGGGTTTCTCCGTCAACAATTATTGGTGTTCTTTATTGCTTTTCATATTACAAACTGCGGTATTGAAACATATGAAAATTGGAAGTGTATGATTAATCATTTAGAAACTATTAAAAAGTGGCTTGTTTCTTTTGATAAAATAATTCTGCACGTAGTGTCAAAACTAAAAACGGATAATTATAACCATTCGGTAACTTAGTAGCCATTAATTTGGTAATCCGTAACTTTTAAGTAGTATCCAGAGTGACATCCGATTCTTCAATTGGTATCAGAGCCCAAATTCATTTCTTGACCCATATTATCTAGATGAGTAATTTATTATCTGTCCCGCCATATTTTGATACTAGTAATTATGCCTACTGGAAGGATAAGATGAGGGCCTTTTTGAAATCTATGGATGAGCGTATATGGCTGAGTGTTATAAATGGTTGGACTGCACCTAGTTCTACAATTAATAATGAATTAATCCTCACTCTCATTGCTAATTAGACTAGAGCAAACTCAGATGAGTGTAACTGGAATAACAAACCCTTACATGCCTTATTTATGGTGGTATCCCCGAAAGAGTTTAGGAGAGTGTCTATGTGTGAGGTAGCCAAAGAGATTTGAAATATTCTATAGACCACACATGAGGAAACTCGGGCTATTAAGAGTTTGAAAACACAAATGCTGACCACTAGGCTTGAAGAGATTAGGATGAAAGAGAATGAAACATTTGATGAGTTTTATGTGAGCATAAACGACATAGTGAATTCTAATTTCAACCTAGGTGAGAGAATCTCGGAGCCTAAAATTGTAAGAAAAATTCTTAGATCCTTACCTAAAAGGTTTAGACCAAAGTCACTGCAATAGAGAAGAGTAAGGACTTAGATTCCATTAAGATTGAAGAGTTGGTTGGATCTCTCCAGACTTATGAATTTACATTAGCCAAATCTATAAACGATAAGTCACTGGCCTTAAATACTGTAAGGAATAGTCATAGAGAGTCCTCAAATTCAGATTCTCCTAATGAAGAAGAGTTAGCTTACCTTGTAAAAAAATTCTGAAAATTGTTTAGGAATAAATAGAAATCTAAAGAGAGACAGCGAGATGATTCCAGTGAGTCTAAAAGGCGATCTCAATTTGTGAGATGTCATAACTGTCGAAGTTTTGGCGACGTTAGGAGTGAGTGCCCTAGTAGTAGGATAAATTCAGATAAGGCTATGAATGCTACTTTCACTGATGACAAGTCTAACTCGGACAATCAAAGTGAGAAATCCACTCATGAGGAAAGTGAAAAATATATTAGGCGAACCTAACTCAGAGAATCAGAGTGAGAAATACACTCGTGAGAAAAGTGGAAAGTATATTGTCTTTACGGCTAGAATTAGGAATGAATCTGATAAGGGGAGTGAGAAGGCTGAGAACGTAAGTAGTGGTATGGATTCTGATAGTGATGAATATGTTTAGGAATCTTATGATAAGATATATGAGGAGAGTCTTAAGAATCTAACTAAAAATAAAGCCTTAAGTACGAGAGTCACAGAACTTGAGTCCGAAAATGAGAAACTCTTAGCGTACATTTAGGAATATACCTCAACCTTGAGTGAGTTGAAATCCATGAAATAATCTTTAGATACTCAGGTTAGGAATCTCATTAGTAAGCTTGAGGAAACCTCTAGGAGAGTTAATAAACTGACAGTTGAAAAGGAAACCTTAGAAATCCCAGTTAAAAATCTTCTGAGCGATCTATAGTATTCCAAGTCTCAACTTCTTGTTTTTTCTAGTAGTTCTATGAAGTTAGATAACATTATAGGAATATGCAAGCCTGCTGGTAAAAAGGGAGGTCTAGAATATAACAAAAATGATCATAATGTTGCTAGTACGTCCAAGACCACATTGTCCCTAGTACTGACCAGCTTAAACACAGCCAAATCCTGAACCTAAGAATAAGGGATATGTAAGACATATGCCTACTAGACAGCGTAGGACACGCCAACCTAGGAATAGATATCAACGAACACATACCTTTGGTCTTAGGTTTATCCCTACTTATTTTCATTGCTGTGAGTTAAGATACATAAAGCCTAGATGTCGTCATTTCCTGATCAGAAATAGAAATTGGAACTTAAATAGAAATAAGAATTAGGATTATATTGGTCAGATTGACTTTCTTACTAATTAGGTAACTAAATTGACTAAGTTAATGATACAGATGACTAGAAATATTCCTGTCACTAAGCAAGTTTGGCTAAAGAAACGTGATTTGAAAAAGTTTGAAATAGATCACGATACTCTTAAAGGTAAGAGTTTTTGCATACCTAACTGATTAGATATTTTCAGTACATGCTCGTGCTTTATCATTGTGTGACATTTATGCATGCATTATTTTTTTTCTAGGTAGAAAACTCATGCATATTTTTTATTTTTATTTTTTGTGTGTTTGATATTTTTTTGTACGCTTGGTGCATTCATGCTTTAAAATAAAAGTAACAAAAAAATGAAAATTTAAAAAATAAAAATGCTGAAATTTTTTTTACAACATAATATGTAATATACTTGAATTTGTTTGTTATGATCAAGCATGGGTTTAATTGACGAGCTGTAACATAATTTCCATTGCTAGCTTAGGTTATTATGTAATTTTTAGTATATGTGTCTTCATATACCATCTTGACTGCAGACACTATGATATTGTTAGTGGGACTCAACTGCATCTGTGAGATTTGGGAGGACAATCACATGTTTGTAAGGTGATTTTGAATATGAATTGACCTTATATATTAGACATAAGCAACTAAGCTTGTGGGGTTTCTCATAACCTGGTGCTTAGGGTCAACTGATTTAGGTTAATCGGCATAAAACTCGCTACATTGGTCATTTTAGTCACTTAATGGAAAAGAACCTGCACTTAAGATATGAAAACTTATAGTGAGTTGAGAATATTGAAAGATGTGAAAATATATATGCAAAAAGTCAGGGGAAAAAAGAAATTATTATTACAAAATGACCTTTTATTTAAAGGTTCTAATGTGGAAATCATGGAAATCATGATGTCATACTTAAACTAAATTTCTCGATACTT
>CAIGRN010139614.1:0-21672 GCA_903798345.1 Fraxinus anomala
TATCACTAAGATATTACAAAGATCACAACCAAAGGATCTCAAGAACTAGAAACCAGAGAGAAAACCACTCGAGTGAGAAAACCAAAAGAGAACCCTAGAATACAGAATGACGCAATCTACCCATCGAAGAGTCCAGAAAAGAGATAAAAACAACCCTTTAGTTTCTCCATCCAACAATCCAAAATGTGTCACGTGTAGAGCCAAGATTACACAACTTAATAAAGCAGCAAATCGGTTGGTCCAAGAAACACACACAAGCCCAAATATTATAACAGAACATGACCAACAAAATAGAGAAACCCAAGAGATTAGAATATAGAGGCAGGCCATATCCAACAAACCAAAACCACCACCATTCCCGAACACCCATCAACATCATCAAAATGGAAGTCGAAACTTTGAGCAAAATGGCAGTAGCTTTGGCTAGCGGTAGCCACCATGGATTCACAGCAAAAAATGGCAGAAAGTTCGAGATTAAATAGAAAACAAAAAATAATGATAGAATAAGTGAAATTGATTCATCTTTTGCCATTTTTGTGTTAAAATCGGAATTGAAAAGTTACAATTTGCCCTTGCTCGCGGCAAATTACTGACCACCACTTGTGTTTGTTGAAGTTCCTTCCATGGGATTATCTAATTAGGGTGGTTGGTTGGTTTGGACGAGGGGAGTTGCAGTGGTGGTGTGCGTCAGTGGCGACGGGATGTGTAAGGGAACAATTTTCTGATTTTGATTTGGTGGAAAGGGGATGGGTGAGTGGAGGTGAGGTTGGTTTGGATTGGGTTGGTGGGTTTATGTGTGTTTAATTTTTTTGATTTTTTTTAATTTAACTTTTTACCTTATTTTATGTATAAAATGTAAAATAACCATTTTATCCTTCAAAAAAATTATTGATCTTGAATTTGCTCTCCAATGATCACCATTTTGAGTCCATTCAGGATCACTGAAGTGAGTACCTGATTATAAATTTTGGGGCCTCATTGGATTAGTCGATATACGCATAAACTAAACCAGACATTCACAGTTATTAAAAAAAAAATCCTTTAAAAAATGATTTAGATTTGATTAAAGTCAAATTTATGAATCCACTAACGGTCAAACTAACAGAAATCCTCCATTTGAACCCCGAGTACGAATTTTTGAAGGTCTGAAACAGTGATTAACACAAAATGAAGGTTAAAATAAAGTTTGCAAAAGTCCTTTGGAACCACTGCTACAATTATTCCTAATATTAAAAAGAGATCATCTTCTGTATTGCTGTATCGAATTCAGTCCACCTAATATCGTACAAAATATTTTTAAAAATCTAGGAAAAACTTTCAAATATAAATAACAATCAACAATTATAGAACATGCAGCAGTTGCAAAACATGTCTAATAAGTATCACAAACATTCACCAAATACAACGCACTTAGTAGTATTAGTTCCAATAAAATAAATATGAACTCCACAAACGTTGTTCTCAGTATTAATACGAAGCCAACGAAAAATCTTAAGACAAAACAGAAATTGACAAGGACTTAGAATGCACTCAATAACACAAACACCAAAAGGATTCTCCAAATACACCTCAAGCAATCATTCTTTTGATCATCATATTTTCATCCGTTATCCTTTTGCTCCACGGGATTTTTCCACCCTGGACTGCGCAGATAGTAAGCAGTCGCCTTCAGTGGAAAGCTACTTCTGGTTCTTGGATTTCTCCATGGCCCTGGGAGCTATGAACCAAATGAAAGATGTTATGAACATCACATGCTATTCACAACAAATTTGTATCGTAATGAAGTTGTTCAAAATCTAAAATAGTAAAAAGATTCTACAGTTAAACCAAGATGTTTAGTTTTTCATTGATATAGATGATCGTATTAAGCATAAAATTGTATTTAATCTAATGAAAGCATTCAGGCTAACTAAAACGCACTATTATACTTGGTCCGGCACTACAAAATTAAAGATCTGTATTTAGTTGAATTGGTTTGACACAATAACTCCGAGCCAAAATTTGTCAACCTACAAAAGTTACAAACCCTCCAATATATTACCACATGGAATGTTCTTTACACATCCCAATTAAGTCGATTTCAGTTCTAAAATATAGGAAATATAAAAAAAATTTGAACCTAAAATACAAATAATTCAGGGGGGGAAAGGGGCAAAACTTCTTATTGCAAATCACAAGAAGAAAACAAAGAAAGACCCCAAAAGCAAAAGCCTGTTGACTTATTTTTATACCCTATTCACAATGTATATCGTCTCCAATTGTTATAGTAATTGTGTCTGTATGACTTCAGTCAGTGTGTAAAATAAGAAGCTCCTATGCTGCATTTACAAATGCAAGGAAAATCTTGTAAGGATCTCACAGAAGAAAAATTGCACCAAGCATGCCTTTAAAAGAAGCAAATTTCACTAATTGGTGCTCTAGAACAACAGTAAACAAACAGGCATGAAATAACACAATAAAAAATGCTTACCTAATCCAATAGCATCAGAGCCTTTCATAATTTTGAGCCTCTTGCATGATTCAATAAACATCCTATAACAGAACCGCTTGTGAGCAACTTGAAGAGGCATAGGAAAGATCTCAGTAAAATAAAATACATTGTCATGTTCACTACAATCTCCTAATATTTCTTAAAAGTTAAAATTGTCACCTGCCGTAATCATCAAGAAAGTTGACAGACAGAATTAATGGAAATCATCCAAGTGCTTGGAGGAATTTCAGTGTACTAATTGAACAGGTATCACATTTAAGATCATCTAAGAAAGTATCAATACTAGCAGACATTTCATTTGAATTTAAATGTCTACTGTATTCCCTATGCTTTTTCTATGCAGATTCTTTTCAGATATGTCAATTGCGCCTCACTTTGGGACGCAACAAAGTAAAAGGAGAGTGATATTCACAGTCCTTGTCTATTAAGGGCTTCGGATACAGAAATTCCAGGAATTGAACCATGGAAGATGGAGTCCAAAACCCCTAGATGTCATAAATTCTTAGCTATTTTATCCATGGTGATAACATTTTCAATAGCTGTACAAGTTGTAGAAACCTTTTCATGAGGAACTCTTGAAACCAACATAGAGCAAACACATAGCCAGTATCATATATTGTCATATTCAGAAAGGAATTAGAATATTTACAGTATCACTTTGATTATCTAATCATAAATAAAGAGAAAAAGGAGGTCAAATAATTAAGGGAGAGGAGTCAACAATGACAGCCAAAACATGATCTCAACAAGAGTCTAAGGAAATTCTTTAAGAGATCCCCATAGTATAATAGCCCTATCAAGTAACATGCATTCACAATTCTGTTGTAGTCAGACAAATCAGCAAAATAAAAGGTTTTTATAATTACTTGTGGGGAAAAAAAATAACAAACTACTCACCAAGTATAGCATATCAACATCATTAGACTCTAAATAAAGAAAGGGAAATCGAACTGTAGACACAAGGGCGAAAATGGTGTTTGGGGGAAGAGGAATCCATTTCATCAAGGTTCTTATAAACGCTCTAGTCTAACATGTGACTCAATTCACCAAGCTCATGGTTGATTAGCATTACATCCCATGGTTATGAGTTTTGCTGTTTGTGACACCTTTCAACCATATAAATGTTGAGAACAAGGCAACCTAACTCCTCTTTCTGGTTTGTAAAATTTCTATCAATTATCCCCGTATTTTGGAGGTAATTTGTAGGGCTTTTAGATTGATAAAGGGTTATTAGGCTATTCTGAAACAGGGATGTATATATCAATTTTATGTATCTTATATGTTACCAGAGAACTAGAAAATGAAAATGAAAATGAAAAGCAATGAGGCACAGTGAGGAAACAAAAGGCTTTATTTATCAAGCATCTTAGGCAAAGGGGGCCAAATTTCTGATTCATACAAATTCTCTTACGTTTTTCTTGTTAATTTCTAAGACTGGCTAATGTCGATAGTATTACGTATAGCACACAAAATTTTGTAAAATGTTTACGGCCTCGTATATCAAATAATAAATATTATTATGGTGTAGAACAAGACATTATCATGCTTCTATTCTCTCTGCTCTTGCATATATGAAGAAAGTGGATATGACCACAAAAACAAAGCAGGAAGAACAAGAAACTCACTCCCATGGAACATCTCCAACAAGCATCCAGTCACCATCCTTGTCCTCAAATGTTAGCACATAGTCTGATCCATGCAAAAGATCCTTGAACTTGTTCTCACCCAGCATTTCCCTATCTGGAGCTTCCTGTGATCCACATTTTCCTGAAACCAAAATACAAAAATACCTAAGCATCTCATAAATCAAATATTAAATGCGTTAAAGTTTCGATAGGAAGAAAAGCTTACTTATGGTAAAGCACATGAACATTTTTTCAAGAGCAGAAGAAAGTTCTAGATATGTGGAATATGTCCTGAGGTCCACCTTCCTCAAATAAGGAGCACCATCCATGCTGACCTTGACAAAAAGAGCACCGGGACCAGGTTTACCATCAACTTCATCATTGTTCTTTGAGGTTGTGGACAGAGTATTCTTCCTGAAAGATCTGATTGGAGGCCAACCAACCACCTGAGCCCTGCAAAGTGTGAAAGACTCAATTAACAGTTACATGCCTCAGATTTTTAAACAAGATTTCGCATATGAATAATTATCTTTTTCCCTTGTTCGGCCCATTGAGATTCAAGCACTTACTTAGCAGCAGGTGCACTGCTGTTATTGTTAGAACCATTCATCTTGTCATGGCCTTCCTTTGGTGCTCTTGTTGGCACATCTTTCTTCGTGGATGGCTGAGCCCCAGATGAATTGTTGGAGAGAATCACATTTAACCCGGCATTGCCAGCTAACTTTGCCTCCACAACAGATTGAGGAGTTCCAGAGTCAGAACCAGTAGCATTGAACATCCATTTTCCTTCAGTAAAAACAGAACTTTTTATTTCAGAAAATCCGTCCACAGTGTCTGAGAATCCTCTTTTATTTCCAGAAACAATGGACTTCTGTGTCAACGAGCAGATTCCATCCTTGGAAGGAAGCAACGGAAACAACTGCTTCTCGTCGAGCTTGCCTGAACTCGGGAGGCTAAAGTCTGAATCTCGTTCAGGGGATCGGGATCCAGGAAGACCAAGCCTCAATTCCGTGGCCTTCAAATTCAAATTTTTCTTGTTTTCCTCAGACACATTTGAGACTGCCGAGCTGTCCACTGAAGAACAATCAGACAATCCCAGAAAATTGCATTCTTTCAACCCCGAGCCACTCTGGGAAATACAGTCCACAGATGCTGAAGATGACATCAATGTAGCATTACCACGACCAACCCCCTCAACATCCAATAGCGGTGGAGACATCAGAACAATATAGTGTAAAATTGCCTGTTGACCTGCTACAAATTATACTAGTTTAGTGTTATAAACTTTCATTTCATGAATTTTCTTGTAGGAGCCATTAAAGAACAACTTATTGTTTATGTTGATTTCGCTTGCTAAAGCAAACAAATTCAGATAAATATTTAATTTTAACCCATGCACCAACAAAGTTTTGATAAGAGCGATAAAATCCCAAAACATAGAATTGTAATATCCAGAGTCCAGGAAAAAAAAAATCTCCTTTAAAGGCCACTGTGATAAAATTCCTAAGAAGATCTGTTTTTAGGACTATTAAACGACACATAAATCCTAGTCAAAAAATAATATAAATTCGGCAAATTTGACAAAAAAAACCCCGTGATCCAAGTAAGTGCTTGTGATTTGTGAAAAATATATATATATCAAGTCAACCAATATATCATAATATCAACCCAAAAAAAAAATGTAAGACATACTCAGAATCCGGTTCAATTTTTCAAAAGGAAATCTTATTAATAATTAGGTGAAACATGCATACCCAATCTCAGATAGGTGGAGAAGAATAATTTCTAAAATTTTTTTAGTCAAAGAAATACAGAATCATCAGATAACGGAAAATAACAGAGTATCTCAGATTTTCGGAGTAACCGTAACCATAAGAAATGAACCCACAGATAATTCAAGGAGAAAACAAAGAGGCAAATTTAGAAATTTTAGACAATATAAAATGGAAAAAAAAAAAATCCAGGATACTAGATGTAAAACTAAACATAAACAAGCAGTGGTTGTAACCTACAAAAAATCCCTCAAATTGCAAGATCCCAGCTCAGTTTGGCTCCATCAACTCAAAAAATTATGAAGTCAAACAAAAATGTTAAAAGAATACATATGTTAAAAAAAAAATTAAAGCACATACCCGAAAAATAATCCTGAAAGTGGGAGGAGTAGAAACAGCACAAGTTAATAGCACATGACGATTTAGAGCTTGAATAACTGTAGGAAATGTACGAAACGCAAAGCAGAGAGAGGAGTTTTAAGGTCCCTCCATTAAGCAGAAAGCTAAAAACAAAAGTAATTAGAGAGCTCTTTTGTTTTGCCAAGAAACTCCAAGCTTGGAAGGAAAAAAAAAAAGGAGCGATTTTTTTGGGGCTAAAAGAGAATTATGAAGAAAAGTTGGGTACTTTTTTAATTCTTCTCTAATCAAGCGGCTGGTGTCGATTGCTGTAGATGAATCATGGCCGTTGAAAGTGATCAGATAAATATAATTACCTGTCGTTCCGGCACGTGGTAAATTGTGACAGCTAATTATGCCTTTTTTACAGTTTCGTGAAGACAGTTCTTCTGTTTTTACTTTCTGGTCCTCTGGTAATAAATGCTATTGTCTGAAATGACTAATTTACCCGTATTTGATGGCGGATTTACCTTTTTTTTTTTTTGTTAGTACTTTTTGTTTGAAGGAAACAAAAAAAAAAAGAAGGTATTTTGACCTTTTGGAATGAAAGTTCGGTAAAAAAAAAAATACATAAATAAAAAGTTGAGATTTTGTGTTGTTGGATATTTTGGTAAAGAGCAGCAGGCCACCGTGCACTGGTAGGGATCTACTTATTTTTGGTTAAGCATGAAAATAACCCCCCATTTTGTACTCTTTTGATTCGTGTCAACTTAGAATAATTCACACGTTTGGGAGGTCATTTTTGTTCTTTTTTTAAATTAAGAGCAGCGGACAAATGTTGATAATGCAATTTAATTTCAAACAATTTACTATGAGCATATTGATTCAATTACGTCACCACGAACTTCAAAATTCGTGAGCCAACGTTTTCTCAAGATTATTTATGAGTATATTTTAGTTCTCGTCTATTGACCTTTTTGACTCATACATGATTTTGAGATGAATAATATCCAAAGGTAAGTGTGTAAATGTAAAACAGATTACTTAATAATTGTCACGCAAGTAGATTACTCATTAATGGTGACGCGAGTAAGGAAGGTAGCCATGTTTTGGTTTAGCCAAAAGGAGTATCAAAATCAATTGCTCTCGAATCTATTGCATTTAAATCAAGATGCGAGTGAAATGACGAAAATGTCGATTTTCACACCAACTTCCGTAGGGTCCACCATCTGAAAACAAGGGCAACTTGGGAAATGAAAGAGATCCCAGTTGCCGACTCGCAGCTTGCCTATAGAAAAAAATAAACTAAAAAGTATTACACTAGTAAGAAACTATATAGGGAGTAGGGGCAGAAATAGATAAATGTAAAAGTGAAGGACCAAGAAAGAAAAGAAAAAATGGGAAGGGTTGACTGGGTGCAAAGAGAGGGATTTGGGGGGTGCGAGGATTGTAATTGGAATAAATGTGCTTGGCCAGGGCCAGGGCCAGGGCCAGGGCCACATGAAGCAGATCTCAATTGATTGTCATAGTGATGTGGGGGGGACAAGAAAGCGGCAATTGAACTTGATTTGTCGGGTGGTGAGTAGGACAATAACCTTTTTATTAATAATTTTTACGTCCTAAACCTTCTCTCTCTCTTTTTTCTACCAAATAATTGATTGTTTTTATGTGCAAAATCATTCTTTTGTTAAACAAAATGTACATGCTTGGTCGCTCAAGAATCATTAGCTTCCACTTACATTTGCACGCTTCCCCACTCTTCCTTTCAATTCATCTACAAATTTATACGCTAACCTGCCCTCATACATCACTCGCCTGTGTGTGATTTGTTATATGATATTTAATAATTATATTTTTTATTTCATTTATTAAATTGAATAATTTTGTTTAATATTATTTTCATTTAAACCTTGTTTGATGCTCATTATTTTCAAAATATGTTTTTCTCTCTTCTTTTCAATCACACATTTTTCAATAAAATAATATTACACATAATCCAAAAACTTTTCTTTCATTTTTAACCGCACATTTTTCATCAATCTACTATTCTAAAATACATTTTATCTACAAAATGAGGTTCAAACAGATCCTTAGACTTGCGTAATGCAGAAAGATGAATAAATACGTAAATGTGTATCAAGGTCTTAAACAAAACTAGATCCCATATAAAAAGAATAACAAAATTTAGGCATATACAACAAAAAAAATATTAATAATGATGTGAATGAATTTTCAAAATTATGATAAGTGATACTTAGAATTTTAACTTTAATATAAAAATCAAGTACATGAATCATAAGCAGTGTTTAAAAAGTATAAGGCGTGATTACGTGGGGAGACAAACTTCAAGTTAGGCAAAAAAAAAAGGTAAAAAATGTTTCTTATTTTAATATTATTTTTAATTTTTAATCAATTTAAAATTTAGTTAATAATTAAAATAATACCTATCAAACATAAAAATTATCGAATACTATATTAAAAAAAAAAAAAAAAGCACACTTAGGTGCCAAAAAGATGTGCCTAGGCCGGAAGCGAGACGTTTTGCCCACGCTTCATGTCTAAGTGCATTTTTAAGAATACTGATTATAAGTGATTTCATATATTTCAAATGATTTATTACATAAAGAATTTTGATCCTATGAATACGGTAAGTGCTACATATCGAACATTTATTTATATACATTTAATAATATAAAAGTTGTTTAAATAAATGATATTGTATGTTTTATTAAATTGAGCAGATTCTTGACACATGCAAAACCTTTTCTCAATTTCTCATTAATAATCTAAACGTCTCAATTTGGTTGAGCAGAACGAATTATTAAAAGAAAAAAAATTATACAGGCTATTCATTTTACCTAAAGTTGTAAGTTATTAATTAATTTTTTATGGTATGATAGAAAGGTACATTACACAAAACTGGAAGCGTATAACGATTAATTCATAAGGACCCATCAAGATTCAATATATGCCGCTTCCAAAATCGAGTAAAAGTGCGAATATGTAGCTGTAGGAGTATGAATAATGGCATCTAAAATTCTATTTACTCCCGTAAAGTATAAATTCAGAAACGACTTATTAATAACGTCAATATTACTAGGGGGAGTTGTAATCAAAAAAGTAAGAATTGTTGAAACATCAAACCATCCAGTACAAAAGACAGTTTTCGATGCTTGTTACCTTGTTATTTTTGCAGCCTCTAAGAAAGGAAATATGCTAGAAGTATATTAATTGTTTTATCAAATACAGTCCAATACTATATAATAAATATTGGGTCGAGTGGATAATCATGTGGGTTTCACTATTGTCATGAATTAAAAGAAAATAAATTAACCTAACTAGGATAACAATGATTGAGACTCTTGAATTATGATGTCCTAGGCTCCACTCATTTTGTGGGCTTTTTTCTTTATTATAAATAGATGATAAATAATCACATTATTTTAATAAAAGTAATTATAAAATTATTGTATTTGCAAATACATACATGCAGAAGAAGTTAATTACTCAATAATCACATTATCACCATACGTAAAATTCCACCATCTTTACATTTCGGCGCCTCGAAAAAAAGTTCTACATTTGTTAAAATTTCTCTAATATCATGACAAGCTAAGGGTGCTTTTATTCATAAATATGCTAGTGAAGTATTAACGAATGCTAAACTATATGGTCGTGCTTTATTCACATATTTTGCTTCTTTGTTCAAATGTTATGGTAGAGTGTCTCTAAAGGTAGACGTCTATGATGAATTTTATTCTTTACATGATCAATTGGTGTCGTGCTTTTTCAAATAGAACCGATGAGGAGAACGTCTATTTTCTCATTCAAAAACATCTATACCATAGACATGTATGAATGTTGAAAAAATAAATAAATAATATAAGCCGTAATACAAAATGCAGAAACTATTTTGGAGAAAAAGATGAAAGAAGATATATAATGATTTTTATGCATGAATAATAATAGTGTTGTTTGGGTATGAAAGTGATGTTCAAAGGTGGAGTAATTAAAAATTAAAAGCACAATTATATTGAATGGAAAATGGTAGCTTTAGGTCCATAGATTGTGCGGGGCTGTGCCGCGACAAGGGGACCCAACGCCAGTTAGACCTCCGCTTTTGCCGGTGACTTTAATGAAGATAGTAATCGATGAGGATTAGCTTCAATTAATTAACCAGGGTTAGTACAAACCACTTGTTTTAGAACATGTTTGGCTTAAAAGTTAAAAGTAAGTTTTTAAGCGTTTCTCAAACATTTTGATACAACACTTTCTCAGTTTAGTAAATAAAAATACTTATTTTAAAAGTAAAGTTGAACTACTATCGATATAAATGACTGATATGTTTTAAAAATAAAATATTTATCATAAAACTTTGATATTTACTTTTAATAAACTTATTTATAAGTAACTTTTAGGCTTGGCCATACACGCATGCCTATAATATTCACACTAAAAGTGTGTATGATGCGTGCATGAGGACGCTAACGGCATTTTTTATTTTTATTTTTTTTGTGTGTGGTTTAGAAATAATAAAGATTTGGGATTTCTACTTCTATTTTTGTTTTACGTGATAAAGTTATTTTGAACTAATTTTCTTTAAAATCTCTTTTAGTCAGACGAAGCAATTTCATAAAATTAATCAGACTAAAATCAACTTTAAAATTTCATAAGTAATTTTTTACTTTACAAAAGTTCTACCAAACAATGATAGGATTTTGTTAGGAATTAGGCCATGAATTGGGCATTTTTACTGTCTTCGAGTCAATTGTTTTTTGTATATTCATTTTTATATAGAAAATATGACTTGATAACCTTTTTTTCTGCAATGATGACTTGTCGGAAAAAAAGGTAAATAGTCAAGGTTCTATGATAAATCAAAATTACGTTAATGAAATTAGTGATAAATAAATAAGCAAATAATTTGAGGTGAACTGGTAGATTCTTGCCTCCTTCTTCTTCTTCTTCTTCTTTTCCTGATGGGTTTTTAATTTTTGGTTCGTACTTGAGATCAAACTTATTCCTATTTTCTAGTCGATCTGATTGAATTTTGACATTAAAAAAGGCCCTTAGTATAATAACATGAGCATAGTTTCTTAACAATTTCTAAGGACACATCAAAATATTTTACCACCACAAATAGATGTGATTTTTTCCCCTTCCAAATCACTATCGTTCAAGTGTTGACATCTTGAAAGTGTTGGACCACGTAAAGCTTATAGAAGAGTTGTAGCTTTCAAACTTGGCAAAATAGAAAGAAAGCAAATTTGTTCAACCTTCTAGTATGGAAATGATACGGCACGAGTTAGACTACAAATGCTCGTCAGAAAATTTATTAAAGAAGTTTGGGGTTGTTGTGTAAAATGTCTCTTACCGGGTGAGTGAGGTTAATTATATCACATAAGTACAAGGTATTGATTAGACTGGAAGGAAATTTTTAGTCCCTATTGTACCGCATTTTTTCAAAATTCATTTTCAATAACACATTCTCCTATAAAATAATTATACATGTATTTCAAAAAAAATTCATTACTTTTTAACCACACATTTTCCAAAAATATCAATATTCCATAAAATGGGGATCAAACGGGGGCTTATTGTCATGCCATACCCTTGGAGTTGAATGAGTTTTGTGTTTTACGTTAAATACATAATCTAAGGCACACAACATAGAATATTTTAAACAACGTTTGATTAGTATTTGGTTTGGTAAAATTCCACTTATTATAAATATCTGCCGATTCTATTTTATGTTTTTCATTTAGCATCAATGAACGTAATAGCACGGCAGTACAATGCTAGTAGAAACTATTAATTGCTGTGATTATTTATAAGATTCAGATAAAGACTCCCACTTGAATTATTATTTAATTTTTGAGACCCACGAATATTTGAGAGTTATATGAAGATTTCAAGTCAATTTTGAGCGTGTAGTATGTAGTATAATTACTTAATGGTATTATTTTCATAATTTTGTCAAAGATTTTTCTATAATCATATTTTTATAAAATTATTTTCAACTACACATTTTGTAAGTCATTTTCATTCGTACATTCTATTAGATCCACAATATATCATTTGCAAAAAAATAATGTTTATATCATTTTTTACTACACATTTTATAGGCCATTTTAGTCCATACATAGAGAGATCCACAATTTATCATTTTTCAAAAAACATATTTTTATATCATTTTCAACTACACATTTTATAGGCCATTTTTTAAATCCATACAATCTATGAGATCCAACACTTGCACATTCTCCAAAAAAATATTTTTTCCTTAAAAAAATTGTACCAAACAAGCTTTTAGTAGGGCAGCCGAAGAGGTAGTAATCTAGGATAAAAGGCTAAGCAAAGAGCAAAGGGTTTTACATGATATGGAAAATGAATTTTCTATAGGTAGGCTGATGTCCTTGGAGTCCTTTCTCTCCAAATCGACAAAACTGTTTATTTCTTAGGGCAAAGGGTGTTACATCCTCATATTCCACTGCTCCCAAAGACTACGGCTTGATCATAGGGGAAAGAAATCCTTGTGACCTTTCCTTTTAGGGCACCTAAATAGTGAAAAGTTATCCTACTTTAGGAATTGGTGAAATACAACAAACATATATTTTTCAATTTTTCATTTCAATAATCAAATGCAAAAGTTACTATTTCAAAAAAGTGTCCCACCCCACCCGATTCGACACCATAACCCAAATTCATTTTTGAACTCGAGAAAAGGTTATAGCTTCGTTCCACTTCTTTTTTACCAGCACCTACGGCGACACTACATTGGTGATAGCACTACATTGATAGTAGCACGATAGCTTTATGACAGCAATGCGTCAACAAACACATATTTTTCAATTTTTCATTTCAATAATCAAATGCTAAAGTTACTATTTCAAAAAAGTGTCCCACCCAACCCGATTCAACACCATAACCCTAATTCATTTTTGAACTCAAGAAAAGGTTATAGCTTCCTTCCACTTCTTTTTTACCAGCACCTACGGCGACACTACATTGGTGATAGCACTACATTGATAGTAGCACGATAGCTTTATGACAGCAATGCGTCGCCACATGCGAAGTAGCACACAATAGTGCACACGCTGTTATAAACTGCAGCAAGCATCACTGTTTAGCTTCGCTACTCCAACTCTTCCTCATTGTTGACCGGCCGCCCGATCTGCCTTTGATCCGTCACTTACAATCTTGGGATGCCAACTACTTTTTACTCTCCATGTTCTTTTCCACAACTATTTTTTGTGTATCTCATCTTCTGATTCTATGGTGGCTGGAGTTTTGGGATGAATTTAGCGGTTTATTGTAGGTGCAAGTGGTAGCGACTTGTTTAGGAATTTTGTCGGTAGGGATGGTGGTTATAGTGTGGTGGAGGTGGAGGTGGAGGTGGAGGTGGACGAGATGATGGATAAGAAGCTAGTAATGGCAACACTGCATTGCTGGCTGTGCAGTGGTGGTGCAGGTGTGGTTAGTTGGAGTTGTGGAGGTGGAAGTGGTGGTGGTGTGTTGGAGGTGGAGGGAGAAGTAGGAAATTTTGTAATCGATTAATTAATTGTGACCCATTAATTAAGTAATCGTGATCAATTAATTTGAAAATTTATGACCAATAAATAAGTTGTGGCCTATAAAAAATGTGTGATTTGTGATTAAATTTGTAATTATGATTCAATTGTGTCTTTGTAAATGCAATGTCTGCGATTGTGATTAGTATGTAATTGTAATTGTAATTATAATTGTAAATTGTATGTTATTGTGACCTGAACTTATTTAATTATTTATTTAATTAATACTACCTGATTCTTAAAAGAACTTCACAATTGTGTCAAGTTTGAAAGTGTATCTTCAAAGTTGGTAGCTATGCTCTTGTTTGGGTTCCATTAAAATTTTAATATATTTTTCTCTATATTTTTTTTAAACGCATATTTTTCAATAAAATAAAATTAAAAATAAATTCAAAACTTTTTATTTTTTTTTTTATCTACACATTCTTAAAAATATCATTATTTCAAAATATATGTTTTCCAACAAATACATTATAATGGAGGTCAAACAGGGCTACGTATTTTTCATTAAAAATTAGTGATTGACCAAAGGCCCAATCTTTTAGCTAATAAGCCCAAATTTATGGAGTGGACGCAATGGGAACAAAGGCCAATATATAATTCAAGGCCTTTGTCCAACACTATCGACTACTTTTCTGTCTTCATTTTTACTTTATAGCGAAGCTCCAGTTTACTTTTTCCGAGTAAACATGTTTGAAAAGTTTAGCTCTATTATTCATGGTAATCGTAATAATCACTAATCACCTTTTTTCTAAACAATTATTTACAGTACTAATTATTAAATAGAAAAATTAATAGTTTCACATATTTTTATACATTTTTTAATCAGTCTTCTCCAATTTAATTTAATTTAATTTATCGTTAAATATATAATTAAAAGTCTAAATGATCTAGCAAACTTTTAATGAAATATCTTAGTGATCTTATTCTCCTGATTGAAATAAAAAAATCAGAACGGATGAAGAGTTTATTGGACATTGCCTCAGAAACTCAATAAATTTAACCTTACATTTTGTTTTGATAATAAATGGAAATTAATATTTACAATTACAAACTGTTTTATAGAGACTATCGAAGATACTAAGCATACCGAGTTTCTTCCTTGAAATGAATGACTCTGTTCATTTATTGTTCAATGAATATAATAGATGTTTAACATCATTAGACAGTGAAGTAGCGGGATCCACCATCAAGGCTCAGATCCAATGCGATACACAACTTTTAAAATTATCAACTATTCACAACCCAGTATCAAAAAATAAAATAAAAAATCCAATTCACAATCGATAGATGAAAATCATTTTAGTCTACCAAATTGAATAGAGATGGAAGTTTTCACCGTTGAGGTCCAAAATTGAACTATTGGTGCCTCTTCCTACTACCCATGAAAAGAAAAATATATAATCTAATAAAAAAACATTTTTAACTTTCCGCATTTTTCCTTTTTCTTCGTTGGCTAACAAAACAAGCAAATGAAACGGAGCTTTCATGCCCACCACTAAACCTAAACAATATTAAAATCCTCCATGGGCCACCTACTCCCACTCAAATGTATCAAACCTGCGTACCGATTAAAATCTATATTTTAATATATCAATATTTGTCGTTATTTGAAATTATAATTTTTGAAATAGTATTTTTTTGAAAAATGTGTAATTTAAAAAGGAAAAATTACTTTGAATTTATGCGTAATATTATTATATTGGAGAATCGTTGGTTAATAAAAAGGGAGAAAAATGAATTATAATTTTACTGGGAGCTAAACGGGGGCTTAGTCAAAACCAACAATCAATTTTAACTACGTATTTTATGGGTTCTACAATTTTTCAATTACATATTTTATTAACTTTTTTCAAAATCTATTAAAATTTTAATCCCCTAAACTTTAAAAATGTGTGTGTTTGGGGAGTGGAGGTGGCGTGCGCAGTCCATCATCCATCCGTACCATTTCCCCGGACACCAAATGTACACACGTACCCACCCTTTGCCTTGTATTATAAATACTCACCACCTCGTCTCCTCTCCTCTCATTGCCTCAAATTATAATCCTATTTCCATCGTCCCTTTAAGTTTAATCTTGAGCCTTTTTTTTTTCTTAGTCATATATTAAGAAATACCATATCATTTATCTTTTGTACGAAAGATAAAAACAAATTGTGCTCTGTTGCACTCTCGATGAGGGAAGTGGGGAGCGGTGATGGATAGTCCATATCATGCTACGCCGCCCGGTCACAGCGAGGGATCTCGGCCGTCTCTAGGATTTCCTTTGGGGACTGCCCTCCTCTTGGTGGTCATCTTTAGCCTCAGTGGCATAATTTCCTGCCTCTACCATTGGGACAAGCTCCGCTCCCTCCGCCTCTCGGACCACGACCTCGAGGCAGATGGTGATCAAGGGCCCTCCAAACCTAAAATCCTCCAAAAGGTAAGTTTTAAGTAATAAAACTTTTGTCGATCAAGTGAATTACTTTTGAAAGTAATTTTTTTATTTACTATCAAAATAATAACTTTTTTGGGCAATTTGATCTCACGGAGTACTAATCAACTCTTGTTTTATTTTCAGAATTTAAAGCAAGAGAAGAACCAGAGCTTGCCAGTTATAATGGCTGGGGATGATGTTCCAAAGTTCATAGCAATGCCATGTCCGCGTGAGCCGCCGGTACGTGCGAAAATCACAGTTGAGGTGCAGAAACCGCCTAAGCCACCACCTCGAATAGCAGTGCCTTTGTATTAATTATTAATACGAACCATAGCTGAGAAATTGTTTGATGTTTATTTCTAAATTGTAAATATGAAGTTGGTGAAAACATACCTATGTTTGGATACATGCTTCACTTAATATATAGAAATTTTGATTTTTTTTTAAAAAATATCTACACATATATATTTTGTCCCCATACATTTTTCGACCTCCCAAAAGACAAATAAGAGCTCGGATCGAATCGATATTGATTTAGCTCAGCAATTGATGCCAACATGGTTCGTCTGATAGCTTATCGAACCTCGTGTAATAAAGTGCCACGTGTATGCATCAAACAAAATGTTACGTGTAACATGATCGTGAGTTTTTTCCTTTACATATTTTAGTATTAATTGTCCCTCTCTGAACCTAACTGGCCATTTTCTAATATATCAACTTGACTGCAAACGAAAAGTCGAATTTACATATTCGTGATGACAATGATGGGTGATAAGTGCAACGAATCTTTTATATAGTTGGTTTTGATATGGCAATTTTTGAACGAGAAAAAGATGGGCATAAATTTCATTCTTACAATAAAATTTGGTCACCTGAACTTGATATTTCTATGCCACTCAATGAATGGACAGGGTCGTCTACCATATTTACAATTGGGTTACAAACCATCAATTTAATCAATCTTGCAACAAAAGGTGCATTATTAACATCATCACCGGATAGGATAGTGCTTCAAGTAGTGGCGGAGTTAGCCATTTTTAATTGTGAAGTCAAAATTTGAGTTGAAATATTATAAGCAATATAACATTAATGAAAATAATTGATTACAACACTACGTTGCACGTGGGAATACCGAGTTTCGGTACATCGGAGTACTAAAATTTTTTCTTGTTTTCTTATGTTCAAAGCTAGTGATTCTTATGGCATGAAAAAAAATTCGTTCATTTTTTCAAATGATTCGTAACGATGATGAAAAAAATATTAAAACTTAAAAAGTAGCGATTAGGAAACAACTTTGAAAGTTTAATAACGATTTGTTAAAAAAAAAAGTTCAATGACTACTAGAAGTACCTTGTTATTATACAAAAAAGATTTTTAAGTTTAATGACAATAAGAAAATAATGTCGAAAGTATAGTTTTCATTGAAATTTTTACCCATAAATTAATCTGGAAAATCGAAAAATAGTCAAGTATTTTTACATAGTACACGGTATTTTTATTTAATTTCTATCGTCAATTATCCTCTGTGACTTCCACCCCCTTATCTTTTCAAAATAAAAATAGAACAATCAAGAAAGAAAAAAGAAATTAAAATTTCGTCGAATATTTCACACACTTATATTTTTTTAAATGATGTCTATTTTAAGTAGTCGAACATACAAAATGTGTCATTAAAAACTAGACTTCGGCTATTCATAGACCCCTACTAATAATTTCGCTAGTAACAATTGTTGAAAAGAAAAATCCAAGTGATTCTCTGCTCCGTCAATCAAGTTATGAGTGTATGTTTGGTCCGATCAAGTTTAAATTATAATTTGAATCGATGAAACACACATTTTATGAACGCACTACTTAACATCCTTTTTTACTTACTTCATTCTATAAGACTCACATTGAAATTATAATTTAAACACTCCCCCCAAAAAAGCTTTAATAAATTTTCTTATTTTGAGTTTCACAGATGATATGAAGCATCTTCCCAAAAATAAAATAAAAAAATTAGGTCATTACTACTAAAGTCAATTATCTCTATGATGAGAAGCGGCGAAAGAACATAATCACACATGAAGACTTTAGTCTATTTCTAAATCCCCTGACCTAATTTTACTGTGCTTTTGGTCCACCAAGTACACATCACTCCAGTACAGATCAAATTGTACTGGTCCGTGATCATTAATTTCTTCCTTCTCCACTATACTTTATTTTATTTTAAATTTAACACTAATTCAAAATTAAATTATTTTGGATGAGCAAAATTTGTCAACATCTTCTTAACTTTTCGACATCTAATTTTATAAAACCTGACAGCGTTAATAATTCAATAACTAATCTCTCTCTCTACTCCAAGGAAAAAACCTTAAAAAAAAAAACCAGTGGCTTCATTATCTATCTTATTATACTACATTCGAATAAAGACACACGTAATTGCACTAAAAATGTACGGATTATAAACAGGCCGGCCCCTCCAAATTGCAGGAGGGACCCTTGAAGAATTAAAAACCGGATAGATAGATATAGGACTTTTTTCAAGGGACAGCTTGTAGTGGCCAGTGGGTTATTAGTGCTCTTATCTAATCAACCAACTATGCTTCCGTCACTATAGTAGTTCATTCAATTTTTTTTTTTAGTAATGGTCCGTTTGATTGTAAGGATAAAATTTGAGTGGAAAGAAAATGAATTTCATTAAATTAAATTACCTAGAATTCATTTTACTTGGAATTGTCAATTAATTGTATTTTATTGATATAATTTTCCACCTCGAAAATGTTGAAATTTTGGATCTTTTTGGTATTCGTTTGACTTTGTTTTTCATGGAGATTGTCCATTAAAATGATTTTTTTTTTTTTTTTAACAATTGGTGATAGAATTTGTTTCCATTGCCAAAAATTAAATATATATAAAAAGATATCTAGAAAACCAATTCCCACCAAAACCATGGGAAAATGGATTCCACCAAAACCTTAAATTGGGCACACGTGGGGCTTTGGGTGGAAAATTAATTGCCAAGAAATGAATTTCACTCAAACATGTCATTTGGGTGGAAATTAAATTTCTTTTCCATTTTTCATGAAATTTTTATTGAATCAAACAGGGCCCAAGCTATTTTTTATTTCTTTGTTTTTAACATTATCGGTGGATAAGTTACGTTTTAACTGATATTTTATTGTTGACGATATTTTTTATCTTTAATGTTTAATTTTTCTTACTTTGCAATAAGTTAAATTTATTAAAATTCTTATTTTTTCATAGATTATCTACATATTTTAAGCATTAAAATCCTAAATTATTTATATAGCTTTATATATATATATATATATATATATATATATATAGAATAAATTTTTGCCAATAAAACTAACTATGCTGATATAATTTTTTAATTTCTTGAATACAAATAAAAAAAGAATTTCCGCATGTTATAATTTTTTGCATATTCATCAACTATTATAATTTCTTGGAATTGAATGGAAATTCGATTTTTTCATATACTTCACATTGCTAAAGTTTGATGGAAATTGTTAAAATTCAACGACCTTTTTAACGCCTCTTAAAATGTGGGTCATGATAAATACAGAAGTTGAACTTAATGTGAATCCCACTATAATTGGCCAAATTTGATCGATTTAATAATTAAGAGATAATGTTGAATAATACTTCATTTTGAAGTTTGAATCATTAAAGATAAAAACCTATCGACGATGCTCTCCTTCGCGAGCGAATCATATTTAGTTATTTACCTTTTATAAATTTGATAATATAAAATTGAATTTAGGATCCTTGTTTGTACGATAACGATAAGATGTTAACGAGATAGGATTGCGTATTGCACTAAACATTGAAAACAAATCACTTACTGTTACACGGAAATAAATAAATAAATAAATTTAATCCCATTCGTTAAAAGAATTAGGTTTATGTCCCCTAATAAAGAGGCGAGTTTGGATTTAATCCCATTCGTTAAAAGAATTAGGTTTATGTCCCCTAATAAAGAGGCTAGTTTGGATTTAATCCCATTTGTTAAAAGAATTAGGTTTATGTCCCCTAATGAAGAGGCTAGTTTGGATGCGTGGGGTACTTCAAATCAAAAGAATACAAATAAATATCGATTTGGCATCACCTTAGTGGAAATCCTCATAGAAGTTAGGTTTATAACACGAAAAAAGCAGTGTTAATTCTCAAATTATATCAAAGAAAATTTATGGTTTTTTCTGTTGGAAAATAATATTTGCACAAAGAGAAATGTAGAAGAAACAAAACAAATGATCAAGAACTTGCAAAGAAGAATCAAAGGCTTAAACAAGTAATCGTTATCCTCAAACAATATCTACTTCACATTGGATTGAATTTTAGTGTTTAAAGAGATCTTGACAAATAATTTGCAGGATTTATCAAGTCTTGAAAAAGATTAACACTTATACACTTGGTGTAATTCTCCAAAACTTGAGAACACAAAATGAATATGAAGAGAAAATGAATTCCAATACTTTTTGAAATGAGGGAATAATATCAAGTGTTTATCTATGTTTTCAAACTTATTTCATTGATCATAAACCACCTATTTATAGTCATCATACAAGGCTACACAAAGTGGTGCCAAAAACACTTGAAAAGCCATCATAAATTCAAACAAAACGAGCATAGGCCAATTTTTAGGCCTCCAGTTCCATTTTTCATTCCACATTCTTTTATTGATTTTTGAACAACTATACAACAGTTGCCCACCTGTTCAATATTCAATAAATCTCATATTTAGAATATACAATACTCATGTATAAGGATTATATATTTTTTGATTTGAATCTAACCATAGTGTAATTCAAATAAAGTAAAGTCGGAATTAAAGGTAGTATGAAAGTTTTGAACCAATTATTACATATGACAATACCGGTAAGAACACACACACACAAGTATTACATGTTCTCAAGTTCCTTAATCTCGCTTAGCACTAATATGATCTTGCGCTCATCCATTCCAACAAAGTTTTAAGAGAGAAACTCTAACTCTCTACTGAGGCGACACTACCTCGAAGTTCATTTAGGTGAAATTCTTCCAATATCTTTGTTATTTTTAGAGATACTTATACTTAGTACTGAACTTTATTAAGAATTTAAATCTCAACCATCACTTCAGTAACAACTAGCATTATATAATTAGGATATGGTTATTGCGGATTTTATAATGCTGAAAATATCCACGTATCGAATGGCTAGTTTTTGCCATTTGAACTCGTGAATTACTTGTTAAATAATGACATGTAGGGTTGCTATCATTGGTGGATCTTTTAATTCAAAAGTTTCCACCACATCCTACTTGAAATAGACATTACTCTATTTAGAGGTTTAGTTAAAGAATAGACTAAGTTCTCTATTGACTTAACATAATTTAGGGAAATTATTCAACTCTTGATTAATTTACTTATGTAGTCATGACTTAAATTCATATGTCTAGACTTTTCATTGTA
>CAIGRN010139627.1:0-14723 GCA_903798345.1 Fraxinus anomala
ATAATTATTACTTGGGGATTCGGGAACTTAGTGCGTCCTTCATTCATAAATTATATAAAATTTGTATTCAACTATTAATTGCACTTAGTTTATTAATTCACACTTGCATTGTAGTTAATTTAATTGTAGTTAATATTATTGTTTTGGTTAAGGTCGTAGTAAATATAAATCAAATTAAATAAATCTATATGGGAATGATAATCGGACTCAAGAAGTCCACTTTATTACTTGTTAATGATCCGTACACTTGCGAAAATTCACATTCTAAACATATTTTCGTGAATCAAGGCACTATGGGTTATATAGGCTGTGGGCTAGGTGTCAAGGTGGAGTTAAAATTGTGTTCAGCATGGATATTACTTTTAATGAAAATGAAAAGCCATGTCTTAAAACGAAAAGTAGACATTCTGAAAAACTTCAAGAGGTTATACCACAATATAAACTGCAAATAACTAAAAGGAAATGAAACTAATAATGATCAGTTTGAGATGGAACCTAAAAATCCTCAAGTTCCTTTAGAACAAGAGGAATATGAGACAAGAGAAGAACATACAAATAAAAGCATAGACTTAGAACAAACTGAACTTGTTAGAGATCAAGATGCACTAAGGGATTATCAGTTGACTAGAGACAAGGAAAGAACCACCATTAGGAGTCCTAATAAGTTAGGATTATCATATTGCATTTCATCAAGGCCGGCCTTGAAAATTTTGAGGCCCTAGACGAAAAATTATCATAAGGCCCCTACATATAATTTTTTTACAAGCGTATTAGCATCAAACGTGGTCGGATTAAACAATTTTTTATGATGGAAAATATTAGACCTATGGTACTTAGTCATCATTTGATTCGTTCGACAATAAATTTTTATGTTCAAGAAGGAAAAATCATATTTACCCATTAAATTAAAAAAAAAAATNCGTTCGACAATAAATTTTTATGTTCAAGAAGAAAAAATCATATTTACCCATTAAATTAAAAAAAAAAATTGATATACTACAAAAAATTTATACATCATATATAATAGTATTATATAAAACAACACAAAAAAATATTTTATTGTAACTAATTACTCTTCTTGAAATTCCTTAATTCCTTAAACTACCAGTTAATTAATCTTGAAATGTTCCATAAATCAAGCTAATTTATGTTATTTTTCTTTATTAAAACATAATCATTTTCCCTTAAAAACTAAATGTACTTTCAAAATAAAAAAGGTGGGTAATAAAATTGAAATTAGAATTTATATTAATACCAAGTGTAATTTGCACATTTGATAAGGGGTAATTGTTTTGGACTTTCAAAAAAAAAAAAATTGAGGCTCCCTTATACCTTGAGGCCCATGGCCAGTGCCTAGGTGGCGTTGGGCCAGAACCGGGCATGCATTTCATATGCCTTCTTAAATTTCCAAGATTAGAGTGAAAATGAACCTAGAACTTATGAAGAAGCCATTGAGTGAAAATGGAAAAGAATGGAAAAATGTCGTAGAAGAAGAAATGAAATCTTTAGGGCAAAATAAAACATGGAAATTAGTTCATAAGCCTAGAAATAAGACCATAGTTGTTTGCAAGTGGATATTGAGGTTAAAGAAGGGAACACTAAGACTAAACCTTTGAGATTTAAGGCTAGATTGGTAGTTAAAGGCTTTACTCAAAAGAAATGAGTTGATTACAATGAAATCTTTTCTCATGTTGTTAAGTACGCCACTATAAGAGCAATGTTAGCTTTAGTATCTCATTTTGATTGGAAAATTAGACAACTTGATGTAGAAACTACAATCTTGCATCGAGAGTTAGATGAAAATATTTATGTGAACCAATCCGTTGGATTTATTGAAAGAGAGAAATCTAATTTTGATTCTCTCTTGAAGAAATTCTTATATGATTTGAAGCAATTTCTCAGGCAATGGTACAAAAAGTTTGATACATTTGTGTTGACTTTAGATTTCGAAAAAAAAAGAAGCAATTATGATTATTTTTTTATTACAAATCTAAATCTGGTAAGTCTTCAACTATTTATTTACTGTTATATGTTGATGATTATGTTACTTATAAGTCCTTGCAAGAAATCAATTGATAAAATAAAAAGAGCCTTATTTTCTAAATTTGACATGAAGGACTTGGAAATGCTAAAAGGATTCTAGGTATGTAAATAATTAGAAATAGACCTAATCTGAATTTAGATTGATCCAAACTACTTACGTTTTAAAAGTGCTTAAGAATTTTGCTATGATTGATGCTAAGTCTGTGAGTAGATCTTTAGCAAATCACTTCATTTTAAGTAAAAAAGGAATGCCCTGAAACTGATGAAGATTTTAAACATATGGAAAAAGTTTCATATGCAAGTGTTGTAGGATACCTGATATAGAATATGATATGTACAACCTAACTCACTCTATAGGAGTTCTCAGTAGATATATGTCTTACCTGTTGAGATACATTGGGAAGCATTAAAATGGACTTTAAGATACTTAAAAGGATCTTTAGACTTTTGATTAACTTTCAAATATAGTAGTGAAGGAATAGAATTCAAAGGATATGTTGATGCTGATTATGCTACTGACAAGGACAATTAGAAATTTGTTATTTCATATGTTTTTACTGTTTATAATGGTAGTGTGAGCTGGAAATCATAGTTGCAACATATTGTGGCACTATTCACAATAGAATCTGAATACATTCCTACTACAGAAGCCATCAAGGAAGCATTATGGCTAAAGGTTTTGATAAATGGATCGATTTTTTACACGATGTTGTAATTGTATATTCTAACAGTCAGTTTGCTATTTATTTTTGTAAAAAACCTTATTTCATGAATTCATAAAACATGTTGATATAAAATTACATTTTATAATAGATATTGTATCTAAAGGTTTGAAAAGCTTAGAAAAAATTTCTTCTCTAATCAATCTGACGTGGGTACAAATATCTTTAAGTAAATTTAATCGTGCTTATCTATATTAAACATTGCCAGTGGCAAATTATATGTTTTCAATTGTAGGTACATATGCGAAGTGGGCGCAAAACGCCTCGTCTTACACTGTTTCGCGCTTTTTTTGTGTTTTCCGCACCTAGTGGCGCTTAGGCGTGCTTTATTTAATTTTTTTTTTTTTTTACATTTTTACGCTTTTTTATTTAATTATTAAATAGTTTTTAGATTGATTTAAAAATTTAAAATAATATTAAAATAAAAAAAAATTACGCTTTTTTACGTCTATGTCTCTCCTAGGCCGAAGCTCGATTTCCACGCTTCGCCACGCTTTTTGCTTTTTAGAATACTGGGTACATGTGTGATGATACAATATGATGATTACTCGTTTGCGAACATAATCACCGTGTCAATGTGGAGAATGTTGTTGGTTGGCGTGTGACACTGGATTATTCCCTATAAAAGTGTGTTCCATTTTTCATTTTTAATTGGTTACTGGAATGCACTTCTTCTGTAGAGGATTAATCTTGGCAATTCAATTAGACAGTTCAGATCATTTGTGGTATGTGGTATATAAATACCACACACCGGCACTTAGGGTTTCAGACTTCTCTCTCTCTCTCTCTCTCTCTCTCTGCGTGTAATTAGGACTTGGGTAGAGATGTGAATGATCTCGTTCGATTGATTTTGAACTGTGATTTCTTGTGATATTGTGTATAGATTAGAGTGATCATTTGTTGATCCTTAAGGTTGAGTCAAAATCTGTAAAGCGAGAGAGAGTTGAGGGTTGTGTTCTTTGATCTCCTTATTTGCGAGATTAGAGAGAACTTTTGTAATTTCTGGTGATTATATGTAGAAGAATATCCACATTGTGGTACTCCGGGGTTGTAAGTTTGTCCAAACCCCATGAATAATTTCTGGTCTTTTTAAGTTTCTGTAATTTTATAATTATTCAATTCCGGTATTATCTTCTACAAACACACTTTCGCGATTAACATTATCTATTTGTTCAAGAGAAATAAAGGATGGGAGTCTATGACTTCATCATCATCATTATTATTATTATTATTATTATTATTATTATTTTGCATAGGGCAACATCTCAATGCAAATTTGGTGTAAATTTGATGAAGCCTTTCCAATAGTTACACCAAATTTGGTATAGAGTATTGAAAATGGTTTTACAACAAATTTTATTTTGAATTATTTTATACCAAGTTCTATTTTACAAACTATATTATTTAAGAAATTATATTTAAATAAATTGTTCTAGTGCTAATATATTAATGATCAAATTTGTAACTTTTGACTTTTTATTGAACAATCTTAATTTATTGTTAAAATAATTATTACTTATCAATTGATTAAAATTTAAAAATAACAATCATATTTAAATAATTATAAATCAATTAAAATCTATTTAATATTAAAATATTAAATAAGGACATAGATGGAAGAAACAAGTTTTATAAAGTGTGAACAAGGACAAAATGGGGTTAAATCAAAATTCTTATATTTTGTGTAAATGAATTCATTACATTATCTTTTATACTATATTTGATGTACCAATGGGCGAGACTTTACACTATATATAGTGTTCCATTGGAGATGTCCTTAGTCATTCCTGTATTTTGTTGGCTGACTGAGACGGTGCTGGTGGAGACTCAACTATTAAGATCCTAAATGGAGTAAGGAATTATGAGATTACACATAACTGAAAAAGTTAAAATATGTAAAGAAAGAAAGGACAATTGTTTACAGGAAATACTGTAGGTTCCAATGATATGCAAGTAGTGCATGTTCTATTAAGGATATCAAACATCTATGATGGCTATTTTAACCTACACATAAAAAATCCAAGCCCAATAAACTTAAATGATCAAATCTATTCATTTCAAGCTCAAAAAGGGATAATAGATTTCAAGATTGATCCTCTTAAACGAGCTACCATTTTGCAATAGCATTAATTTGAACTCCATGTTGAATAAAGAAGAAATAAATATTAGGGTATAATTATTTTTCTTAATAAGATTAACTTTCTAAGATAGAATAGTAGCACACCCAATTTTGTTGCCCAAGTTCTATCCTTCAATTCCAAGTCTTAACCAGTCATATTTTAGAAATGAAGCAAAAAGTATTTAAGTTTCCAGTAGAATATTCACATTAGATAAAACCAAATTATTTCACAATTCACATTAATGAACAATTAAAAGAAAAGAACATCCATCGAATGTTACCAACTGATGGAATATGAAGAAGACTTATCCAGATAGATTAAAACTGCTGTAGGCTTCCCATGGTTTCGTACAAAACAGGAAGTCTGTGAATTGAGGCTGCAAAACAAAAATTCAATTCATCACCTCAAAATCACTACAATTGTATATGTCTATATGTTTTGGAAATAAACTTACTTGGTTGCCGGGATTTGCAGCTGCAGCACTGTGCTGATAATTGAAGATTGTAGATGTGTTCCAATTGTCTTCGTCTCTAGCCCCTAAGATTTGTGCTCCATGAGAGCTCAACTCTTCAACCTTAGCCAGCATTTCATATGAACGGTTCATGTTTGAACTTCTGGTGCCTGATTCTTCACCAGTTTCAAATGGACAAGTCTTTAACCGGATCGAACTATTATTATTCACAGTTTTTGGTTCACTTTCACGAAGGCTTCTTTTTTCAGCTGCCCTTGCTCTTGCCCTCTCTCTAGCCTTTCTTCTTGATTCCTTTTCAACAATCGTACGCGCTAATTTACTCTTCTTCTTCTCTTTTGTACAAGAAGGTTTGTCTAGCTCGCTTTTTTGGCTGATGATTGTAGACTTATATTCATAAGTAGCCGACTGATCATTGATTCCTGACACGACTTCGCATTCAGAAGTAGAGGATACACTGCAGGTTTGTTTATAAATACAAGGACCTTGCATCAGCTCTCTAATGGCAGACCTTGAGTTCTTGAGAAGCCAATCCACGGTTTTACTCGCCTTGTCATATCCTAACATGTCTTGCAAGCCAAAAAATTTCCGGGCGACATCAAGGGACAGTCTCATTCTTCGGTCTCTTGGGCCATGAGCAGTGTTGATTTTGCTGTGTCGATCTTTCTTGGAAGTTCTCTTTCTAGGGATCTGCTGCTCAGTTTTGCTGTTACAGTCTTCTTTCAGTACGTCTGTAGCAGCAGCTGTACTCGAATAAGCCATGTTAGTTGCATTTATCTCGGCAGGAACAGCGTTTTCATCTGTTGTCAAGCAGTTGTGCTCATGGAAAAGGTCAGGAAATTGGCGACTAACAGCTTCGTACTCATAGTGCATACACGGAGAATTAGGAAAATCGAAAAACGAAGAGAATGAATGGCAGTCTTTAGAATTGGAGTTTACGTCATTATCGACTAAATGAGTTTGGGAAATCACATGGTCGATGCAACATATAGAGTTGAAATTGCTATTGTTGTTTGAGGGATACATCTGAAAGAATGCCTTTGTCCTTGAAGCTATGCTAGAGAAATTGACTAGGGCTTGAGGAAGACAGGTGCACTATTCGTACATGCTTATCCTTTTGGCCCTCTGCAACAAATAATTAAGGCTTGAGAGAGACCGATCATTTACCTAATCTTTATATTTCTATTTTTCTCTTTCACAATCCCATGTGTTTGTATATTTATGTGTGTGTTTACTTTGTGCACAATGAGAAATCAATAAGATAACTTTTTTATGTGTGTGTGTGTGTGTGAGAGAGTGAGAGTGAGAGAGAGAGAGAGAGAGAGAGAGAGTAATTGCACCCTGAATAAGCAAGAAATGGCTCTTTGAGAAAGACAGGCATGGAAGAAGATATAGAGGTTAAAGCAAGATGAATTATTGGCGACACAAAGGGCCTTGCCTATTTTCTACTGCCCATCTCATAACAGAGAAGGAAAACAAATTACTGTTTTACATTTTTTCACTTTCCAAACTAAAAGATAAATTCAAAAAGAAAAGAAATTAAAGGGTGGTATTGTATATCTTCTTCCACTAGCTAAAGAAATTATAGATGCATGCTTGGTTGGACTTGGGAGTGTTTGGAGCATGAAAGCGAAAGAGTTGAAGCAGCAGCAAAGATAAGTGGGCGCAGCTGGATTGAAGCACTTGTCTCTTAACAATGACATATATTTGTAATAATCAACAATTACCAAACCGATGGTGTTAATCACTCGAATTATGAACAAGTGAGATGCATTAATCCCAAGTTAGTGTTTACAGAGAGAAAAAATGACAATTGGCCAAACCCTCAGAATTTCCACGTGGCATCTCCAAGCTAGACAAAGGACAATTATTTCAGTTTTGAGAGGATAACACAGCGTAGCTTAGCTTAGAGGCCTGCGCTCTTGCCTTTTTGACTGGGGTGACCTCAACGTCACTTTCACTAAAAAGAGAAACAGATCTATCCCCCTAAAGTCTCTCTCTACATGTACATATGTTTCTATGAATATCACTATCTGTATCTCTCTCTAAAAGGGTTCTCCCCCCTTAGCTTTTCTTTCGAACCAACCCAAAAAGCGCTCTCTCTCTCTCTCTTAAACGACTGTAGTTGATGAGTACAGAATAGTCAAGAAAGAGGGGGCTTTGTGGTTGGACTTAGTGAAAACCCTAATAGTAGCCAATATTGTTCAAATAAAGAACTGTTGGTATCTTGCAAGAAAATGGCAATAGTGAAAATTGTTCTTTCTTGCACTACATAATTCATTTCTTTCCAAAAATACAAGCCGCAATTGCAGCAAAACCCACTCCCACTCCACCATCTATCCCATTTTTTTCCAAGCCTTAGCTGTCCTATATACCAGCAAGACAGGACCACATGAATTGGTTGTTCTGAAGTTGCTTTCAAATATCAGATATCTATGAACAAAAGGAGAATGATATAATTTATGTACTATGAGTGCTTTCATTTCTATATAGAATAAGAGGCCATATTTCATTTTACTTTTATACATTGTACCAACAAGTGACATAAGGATAAGAATCACAAGGCTTTAAGCATAATTATGATTCTTCTGTACATGGCACTTGGTCATTTCCTTTGCTAGGAAATAATTTTGGTTCACAGTACAACAATATCCTTTGTCTTTTAACTATCTTTATAGTGCAAACTTAACTTGCAGCAGTAAAAATATTCTGTCCCTTTAGAATTTCTCTTTTTCACCATGGAAAAATACTACGAGTTTCCCATTTCATAAATTGAGATGTCACGTCACTAGTTTGACAAAAGGACACTCTTTATTATTTATTTTTGAGAAGTATTCGTCAAAGAGAATCCAAAATTATCTACATTGATGTATGAACTTTAGTTTATGGTTGGCCTTCATTAAATTAAAATTTATTTTTTTTCTCTTATTATCAACTATACATTGTCAATAAAATAATATTATACGTAAATCTAAAAAAAATTCCTTATTTTTCAATCATATGTTCTCTAAAAAATTACTAATCTCCTCATTAAAATTTGAAATAATGGAGCTCAAACAGAGGATTAGTGTAAGTCGTGAGTTTCTTTCTTAGTAAGCATTCTTTGTACAAACATTTCAAACTTCTATGAATTTCAACTTTATTTTTCAATTATTACTCTCAATTGACACTTGGTCAAAAATGAAGTTTTCAACCAAAAAGGTAAACTATCCCCTTAATTTGCCCTTTCAGTGAATGGATTTCTCAAATAAAACATCCCTAAAGCGGAAGAGAAAAAGGATAAGATTTGAGGAGGAATTTTATGGACATGAAGACCAACCCTTAGAAAATTTGTAGGGAAAAATTCATAAATACAATACCATAACAATACAATTTCACATTTAACAAACTTGAAAAAAAAATTCATAAATCGGGTGTATATAATAATAATAATAATAATAATAATATCAAATGGAAATTTAAGATAAATAAATCATAAATAAGAATAATTTAACTATCATTATCACATCTTAATATATAGGATATATTCCTCTTTTCATAACAGATTCTGTCACCTAATCTTTCTCCATCTCCCACTTGCTCCATCTTACTCTAAGTTTCTGTGAAATCAGTGCTTTCATTCCAAAATCTCTTCAAAATTACCATAGAAATGGCCACAAATTGATATTATAGTTTTTCGACAACAGATATATCCACTGAATAAGTCACAATGTCATTGTCAATTTTGGCATCTCTGTCTACAGTAACCAGATTAGAGTAAATCAATATTTCGATGATTTCGAATCTACAAATTCCAAAATCAACAAATTAAAAATTCAGTCCGACTATTTTCTGGTCACATAGCTGTGAAGAATTTCCATTTCACAACCGCATCAACATCTATACAGGTCATTGTAAGGAATTGTGGACATATTGTTGTAGTAATCATAATCCGAAATGTGTTTGCTGTCAATTTTCTATCAAACAAATGTACAGTTTGTAATAAGTAATATAGTGGATCAATGAGTCCAAATTATCGTTCCCACGAGGATAATGTTGGACAGATATGGTGTGTGGAGTGACAAACAAATGCCCGTAGAATCTTTATCAAACTTCTGATAGAATTTCGGCAGAGTAACAGTAATGAAACTTCAAATAAATAATGTCAAATGGATGTAAAGTCTAAATAAGTGTTGAACACTTTGTTCTTAAGTCGAATTTGCCCCCACAACGGTGCCTACAGTTTATGGCAATAAACTCTCAAAATACAACGACTTCTTCTCGTATGAGTAGCAATTCAACACACAATAAAAGTGAACCAGAATTGAGTTGATGTACTCCTTAATGCAAAAATGAAGAAAATCGAAATTTTATGCAATATATACAAAATTTGGTTGAGAGGGAGAATAGAATGTTATGCTATGATTGCATATCATTGGTGTGAAAAAATGACATCTCAATAGTCCTATTTATAGAGTATGAAGGGTTGTGGACGAATTGTTGCGAGCCAAACCTCACAATCTTACGAACAAAAGCAACTCTTGTCGTCGCTAGCCTGTTGTTGACTTCTCGCTTGAGTAACAGGGACACATTTTTATCAAAGCTTCTCTCGCTAGCCTGTCGTTGACATTTCGCTCGAGCAACAAGTGAGCGATAGGCGAGCAACAGAGATAGTCATATTCCAACCCGTATATCCTTTTTTCTATCTAACTTTGGACCGCAAATTCTCATACATCCGGAATTGGTTTTGAGATTGCAAATATACTACGACGATCTACTCGGTGAGTAAAACAAGTTGGTATATTTATATTTGTAATTTGACAATCGGATCAAATCCGAATATTTGTTCAAAGTTGATACCGAATCACTTGTTCAAAATTATACTTAACCAAATTTTTTATTTCTTTAAACCAATTCCAACAATTCCCCACATGAATGAAAATTCATTGATATGCACAACATAATGTAAAATTAAAACATTGGTGAACGGGATAGGTGGCTTATGGCTTTGAACATTCTTTAGTTGAATACAATTGAATTTACTAAGTTAATTGGTGAATGGGATTTCTTGAACTATTCAGTCGTTCGTGCAAATTAAAACAATTTTACTAATACCATAACTCATCTAACCATTTCAGTTTTCATGGTTGTGTTCATTTTAGCACTGAACAACTCTTGATTTCATAAGTGCTTTAAGAGAATTAAGTTTTAAATTCTTATAGAAGCTGCCTCACTTCACACTTATATAGGTGATGTCATATAGTATATAATACATCTCTTGTCTTCTTGCAAAATATATGAATCATTACAAGTATACACTTATCCTTGAACACTTTCTATTCCAGCACTTTTTGTAAGTATGGGAGTAAGTGCTTTACACTGAATCTTTCATAACTTAGTTGTATCATTGAACCAATATCTTAGGATCTCCAATCTAAGAGGTTAGGTTTCTACTATGTTGATTCTATTCGATAGGCTTTAGGCCCATTCCCATAGAAAGATTGTATACTTGATTTCTCATTAATCCTTTCGTCAAAAGATCTAATATGTTTTCTTTTGATTTAACAAAGTTAATCGAGATTATACAATTCGATATCAATTGTTTAATGATATTATGTCTCTGACAAATATGTCGAGATTTACCATTATACATACTATTTTGTGCTCTTGTAATAGCCGATTGATTATCACAATGTATATTAATCGCAGGTACCGATTTTTTCCAATATGGAATATCCTCGAAAAAATTACGAAGTCATTCCACTTCTTCTCCGATTTTATCTAAAGCAATAAACTCATATTCCATCATGGATCAAACTATACAAGTTTGTTTAAACAATTTCTAGGACACAACTCCGCCTCCAATAGTAAACACATAACCACTTGTAGACTTTGAATCATTTGTGTTAGATATCCAATTTGTATCGATATATCCTTCTAATAATGCGGGATATCTTGAGTAGTGTAATATATAACTGACCGTGTGTCTTAAGTATTTAAGAACTCGATCTAATGCTTTCAAAAGGTCATAACTTGAATTACTTGTAAATCTACTCAACTTGTTGACTGCATATTCTATATTAGGACGCGTGCAGTTAGTAATATACATCAAGCTGCTTATAACACGTGAATATTTTAATTGAGATATGGGATCACCAATATTTTTGGCTAAGTGTAAACTTGAGTCAACTGGTGTTTTAACTGTTTGTCGTCAAATGCCTTAAACTTTTTATTTATAGTCCCAATATAGTGTGATTGAGACAATGACAAATTATCAAATGTTTTAGAGATTTTAATCCGTAATATCACGTCAGCTATTCCCATATCTTTTATGTGAAAATGTTTTATCAACTGGTCGAGGTAATAATGTTCGAATTATTCTCCATGATTAGCATATCATCAACATATAGATATACAATCACGTATCCGTTAGGTGTGATTTTGATGTAGACACATTTGTCACACATATTATCATATAGACATACGATCACGAATTCGTTAGGTGGGTTTTTGATGTAAACACATTTATCCTATTCATTAATTTTGAAATCATTTGACAATATAGTTTTATCAAATTTTTCAAGTCATTGTTTCGGTGCTTGTTTTAATCCATATAACGATTTTACAAGATTACGCACCTTCTTTTTATTTCCAGAAACAACAAACCCTTCAAATTATTCCATATAAATTTCTTCTTCTAACTCACTATTCAGAACTGCAGTCTTAACATCCATTTGATGTATTTCAAGTTGTGCAATGCAGCGGTAGTAATCAACACACGTATAGATTTGATCCTTGAAAAAGGTGAATAGGTATCGAAAAAATCTAGTCATTCCTTCTGTTTATACCCTTGGCTAATAATCTGGCATTGTACTTGTCTATTGATCCATCTGATTTTAATTTTCCTTTGAAGATCCATTTGCAGCCTAAATCTTTGTTCCTTGGAGAAATTTCAACCAATTCCCAATTATGGTTGTTCATGATGGATTCAATTTCATTATTAACACATTCTTTCCAAAAAGGAGCTTCAGGAGTGGACATTACTTCATCAAATGTCCTATGATCATTTTCTAGTATATATGTTAGAAAATCTATACCAAATGTCTTATAAATCTTTTGTCTTTTATTGCGCCTTGGTTCTTCATCTTCTTGATAGTTTCTAATTGCAGTATCATAAGTTCGTTTGTATGAACTTACTTTTTTTATCTTTCCAAGGAAAGGTATCTTCAAAGAGTACAGCATTTCTTGATTCAATGATGGTACCTTCATGTACATCAAGTTTATCAAACTTATGAACCAAAAATGATATGCACTACTGTTGTTTGCATATCCAAAGAAGACACAATCAATAGTCTTAGGTCCTATCTTTATTTATTTTGGTTTAGGTATCTGTACCTTTGTCAAACACCCCCACACTTTAAGATATTTGTATGATTGTTTTCGACCTTTCCATAATTCATAAGGTGATTCAAACTTACTTTTGTGTGATATTTTATTAAGGATATGATTTGTCGAAAGGATGACTTCCTCCCTCAAGTTTTGAAGTAAGTCTGAACTAATCAACATTGCATTCATTATTTCCTTAAGGGTTCAATTCTTACGTTTGACAAATTTATATCAGATATACCATTTGATATGACATCAGATTCGGTGACATTTGCTTTGGCTTGCTTCCTCGATTTGTGATAATCGAATGAGCGATGTCCAGCCTTTCCATAGTTGTAGCAATTACCCTTGAACTTCTTTACATTCTTCTTCGAAGGTTCTACAGAATGCTTCATCTTCTTGCTTTTATTGTTGGATTCTACTACATTAACTTTTGCTTGTGGTATTTGATTCTCAGCATGCTTTTTCGAACTTCGGTTATCTTCTTCAATCCTCAATCGGACCACACATTTTTCAATGTTCATCTATTTACGCTTGTGTATGAGATAGTTTTTGAAGCCCCTCCAAGTGGGTGGAAGTTTTTCGATGATTACAGCCACTTGAAATGATTGACTTAGAGATATATTCTCCGCGTGAATATCATGAAGAATAACCTGTAATTCTCTCACTTGAATGATGACCGTCTTTGAATCTACCATTTTGTAGTCCAAGAACTTTCCTACGATGAGCTTTTTCGTTCCAGCGTCTTCAGTCTTGTATTTCTTTTTCAAGAACTCCTATAGTTCCTTTGCAGATTTCTTGGAACTGTATACGTTATATAACGAGTTGTCCAAGACATTCAAAATATAATTCTTGCACAAGATATCTGAATGTTTCTAAGCATCCAAAGCAATTAGTGATGCTATATTTACTTACTCTTTTGTGGTATGCACATCACCAAACTTTTTTTAATAACATATCCGGAGTGCATAGGTTGAATTCAGAGTACTCATTCCTTTCACTCTTAAGTTTGGTTGGGTTTCACCAATGAAAGCCACTTCCTCAATACGTGATGATTATCCATAAGTTCAAATATCTCAACTTCCAAGCTTCATCTAGGATGATAACCCTCACTAGAAGTATAAATCCAAAATTAAGTGTTCAAAGCTGTTTTGGAAAAACACAATGCTTATAATTATTTTACCACGGCCTCAACGCACTTGGTGTGTATTTTTTTTTTAATTGTGTCTCTTCTTATATTTTGGGATCTTTTCTTTGGTTAGTTTTCAGGCAGCCTTATCCCCCGATAGATCGTCTCCTATACATTGGTGATGAATATAGCTAAATTATTTAAAACTAGCTTTACACAATAATGTAGGTAACTTTTTTCGTACGTGCCATGGTTAGTATGATGCCTTTTATTTTTTGGTTAAGTAATTGGAATCAAACTCTTATTAGATGTTTATTACCTAGTTTCGACTTATTAGCTAAAATATTTCATACAAATATTCAACAAGCATGGAATCACACACATATCTAAATAGTTCCTAACATCGGATCAACTACCCCCAAACTATTCATTTTAATAAGTTAATCGTCTGTTGTAAACCCGAGGCTTACCCACAGACCCTAATGGCCCATGTTGTCGTGATGTGATCATGACTTTGCAAATCAGGGTCAACTGCAATTGACCATTATTGTTTTGTAAAAGAAACAATACGCAACCTTATTTTCTATATAGAACGAATTAACACAAATTAAAAAGTTACAAAGATGGGTTGCCTCCTATTAATTCTTGATTTATAGTATAAAGCTCGACTTTGGACAATGATTTTTTATGGTATTTTGAATAATGTTTTAGAGTCATTGCTTAACTTGCGTATATTGTCTTTGCACCAAACTTTGCACGTCCTCCAAGATCTTATTTTGCCTTCTTAATATGATATAACTTACCCTACATCCTCTAGAAAAGCCAATAACAAGCAATTTTTAATATAATGAAATGCCCCCACAATATTCACAAGT
>CAIGRN010139639.1:0-18796 GCA_903798345.1 Fraxinus anomala
AGCCTACAGCCTCACAAGTCACAAAGTCACAATTCAACAAATCACACGCACATTATATTCGTGGCTTTATAATTTGTAAAACATAACTAATAAATCAAACAAATAAATCAAAGAGAGGAGCTAGAGCAGCAAACTCACCGTCACTGGTGACTGTCGAGCAATGGCGGAGACCTCCAGCAGCAGGCCAGCAGCCAGCGGCCAGCAGCAAGGACTCGACAGACGGCCAGTGGCGGACAGCAGCAGCAGGGACTTCGCTTGGTACACTTCGCAGCACAGCCAATCGCTTCGCAGACTCGCAGCCCTCGCTCGTCTTCTCCATCTCCCTCCTCTACAGTTTGGGTTCAATTTTGGAATTGGGATTTCATAATTGCCGATTTGAAGCTCGGCCATTGGGGTTTTGTTTGTGTGGCTAATGGGTTAAAATTTGGCCCAATTCATCGGGCCTTATGATGTTGAAAAAGGCCTGCCGGCCGCTCCCAAAAACTGAAACGAAACAAAGGAAAAAAAACTTGTTGCAGCTGCCTTCTTCATTCTTCCCGGCGGACGGCATCGACTCATGGCGGAGACTTGAAGCTCCCGGCGGATCCAGCACGGGTGGTCGCGGGGGCTGACCAGGTGCTGGGTCCGCCCTTGATACCCCACATGAAGCCAGCGCCAACAGTTGCATAGTTTCCACCAAAGTTTTTTTCCTCCACACACAACCTCCTAGAGTCGAGAAGGAAGAGAAAAAAACTACGATGTTCCATACTTTGTAAGCAGTTTTTGGAGGCGATTAGCTTACATAGATTTTTTAGTATGCAGCTAACCTGACAATCAATTAGTTCCAATATTTTATGTCCACTTTTAGGTTGAGCTTAGTTTTTAACTGCCTTGAACTTTGTGTTTACAAGACCAATGCTCTATTTGTACAAGTTCTACACTTTCCAAATATATTGGGAGATGCTGAACTTAGTCCCATTAATGTTAAAAGTCTTATTCTGTTTTATTTGCGGAGCGACTGACAACAGCAGGTGATGCTATATGTGATTGTTGAGAAAACGTGTTTCCCACATTTTAGCAACTCTTTTAAAAACTTTTCTAGGTTGGAAGGCCACATGGCAACCCCGGATTGGTTGAAGCTCCTTAACAAGGATTGTGCCTCTTTATGAGGGTTGTGGACCGTTGGATCTAATCAATGACTGAGATTGAGTCATCCCACTATGACTCTTGACTGGAGCCTATTCTCGATAATTTTATTATGTCTTTTGATTTTCTCTTTGGTACGGCTCTCTCTCTCTCTCTCTAAGTTCTTCTCGTTTCTTCTTGGTTTCGATCTTAATACTTAGAGGTTCTAGCCATTACTTTGTTGTGGAATCCTATGAGATTCTTGTTGCTACAGTAGATTAGGCCTGAGATATTGGTTGATCTGGGTTCTATAGTAGTTTGTGAAGTCTGTGATTGTGTTGGTTAGGTTTTACGGTTTATGAGATCTCTTGGTAGATCGACGATAAAATCGTGTCTGATTGAGTCTCCTGTATTTCTGTAATTTCCCCCTTTGGAAAGTTTTTGTGTGCTACTAGTTTGGGCTAATCCTGAGCCCTCCAGATTAGGCATAAGCTGAATTGGGTGAACATTTCGATCGCGTTCCTTATTTTCTGCACTATTGCTTGTGTCTATTATCATCAGTTTAATCATTTTGGGGCCTAAAAACCCAATAGTGATTAATCTTATTTTCCTGTTCCGTCTTTCACTTATATCGAGAAAGATATTCTTTCATATATTCTAATTGATTTTTTTTTTCAAATGCTGAATGTCTGGTTGTTTGGCATTACAACAATAAGTGGTACCAGACCCTGGAATATTGTGTTTCTTTTCGCTCATTACTGCAAATATTTTACCGGGTTTGCTTCTGATGGTTTGGTTTGCATAGAAATGTTTCTGAGCTGATTATAGCGGATTGAATGGTTTAAGATGCATCCGTCCCAGATAAGATTCCAGTAATGGCCGTTATATAATGGCGAACAGAGATGTATCTACTATAATCTATATTCACCGAGCACTCACCCTGGGTCCCATGTTTATCTAATTCGATCTCTCTTGATTTGAACGTTAGATCCATTGACAGGATCGAAGAGGAGGGCTGTAGGAGATTTAAATGATTTTGAAGCACAAGAATTTTTCTTTAGGGTGATGATAGAATTGGGAATTCATTTTAGGGGAACGACAGCTTCCTGTTAGATTCTTGTTTTCATTTTCTTCTTTGTCACTCTAGTGCAGGTTCTGATGTTACAAAACGAGAATATAGCCCATGTCTGGCTAATGTGTATATAAACGGTTTATGATCTGTCAATAATTTTTAATATATATTTTGTGGGATCTACATGTATTCTCTACTTATCCACAACTTATTTCTATCGATTCATTTAAAATAATTATAACAACTTCTAAACATGCATAATATGGGCATAAGAAACTTATTCACAATGGGTACTTTGATCTTGATAGAATGTGTAAGACGAGAAAGTTTAAGAATTTAATTATTCTAGACTCCTGCTCTAGCAGAATACACACACACACACACATAAAAAAAGGAGATTTTGAACAAATGGTCCTTAACTTTTTTTTTTTTTTGGCTTGGGCATTCCTAATCTATTATTTTGGTGTGCAGTTGTTCAATTTTTATTATCAAAGAAGACAAATATACCCTTAGGCCTAGTTTGAGCCCTTTTTTTTTTCTAAAAATTTATTTTTTTATCGAAGAAGACAATATACCCTTAGTCCTTGTTTGAGCCCCATTTTTTAAAAATATCATTTTCAACCTCATATTCTCCTATAAAATAATATTTTACGCAAATTTAAAATTTTTCTTTAATATTTATCTGCACATTCATTATCAATATACTATTTCAAAATGCATTTTTTCCCCAAAATTAGGAAAAAATTCAGATAGGTCCCTAATCTTTGCAAGAGCAGCAAATGGGTCCCATAACTTTATTATTATTATTATTATTATTATTATTATTATTATTATTAAAAACCAAAGGAAACTAACAAGTTCCATTTTGTTTTTTATATCAAATTAAGACTTTATTGAACAAATTAATTTTATGCATAAATTGTTTTGTTTATTTACAGCGAATATAAAATTACCTAAATTTAGGCACATAAGTAACTAACAAACACGTTAAAGAAAATTGTTATTCTTATTATTGAGTAATCATACTATTTAAAAGTTTAAACTTTTATTTTATAGTTAAAAAATTGTGTCACAAAATTGATCCTCATATACTTTTATTTAATTGAGTTATTTGTTTATTAACTATATTCTTCATATTTTATTATCATTCGATGAAAACAAATTAAGAACACTTAAATAATCATAGAAATATTAGTTAAATAAAAGTTATTAAACTATAAAGTCATTTTGTTATTTATTTATCTTAATTTTTATTCAAGTTTTCACATTTCAAAGAAATTAAATAACTTAAAGTCTTAAATCACCACAATTTAACCTTTTTTTCCTTCAAGAAAATTTAATCGACACACGACTATAACGATTTTAGATCAATTTCGTTTTCCAAAAGTTAGGAACCTAAATGGAATTTTTTCTAAATAAAATTAAGGGCATATAGGTCTTTTTATAAAAACAACCAATTGGCACGTTCATTCCAACTTCCAAGAAACCAACATTAGGGAGCATTTTCACATTGAAGGCAAAGGCTATGGACTATTTGCGCAACTTCCCAAAAAAATTGTACTTCAAGGGTAAGGGTATGAGGATTTTTCTTAATTATTTATTTTATGGCCGCATAACCGTCCTATTTATAGAGAGGAGGGAACAGAGATGGCTTATGCTGCTATATTTTTTAGGTTATGCAGACATTAGAGCAGATTATTATGTAGAAAAGTCAGTTTTTTGTTAGAATCTGCGAAGATTATTTTTCAGAAAATAACAGTAATGCATGAATTAGTTTACAAATAGCATATCAAGTAGAAGATATCTTGGAAATGTTTCGAATCAAATTCATACTGAGTTGTAAGTTTTCTTCAAACAGTTGATTCATGCTCTTCAGATTCTGGTTCCCGTCAGCAAGAATTCGTGTTTTAGAGTGGAGAAATTGATCCGATTACAGAATAGGGGTTACAGGTTTTGCTACTAAGGGATTCTTTGCCTGGTTCATTAGGCTTATATCCAAAGGCAATGAAACTATGGTGGGTTTGATGATGAGTTGATTCGAACAATGAGTTGGGTCTTTGGGCAGCAATGGAAATTTCAAATCAACCTGATTGTTGGGATGGGAATTATTAGTAAGAGTATTCTTGCTGAAAGTCGGTTGGTTGTGCAACTTTGAGGTTCTGAAACTGCGATTTAATGTATTCCAAAGCCCAGAATGGCATCCAATTGAAGGTCATATTAAATTGGCAGATCTGGTGCACCAGAGAGTCAGTCAGTATCATTTTAGAGCCTTCAACTTTATACACTTTATACGTATTGTTTTTACATGGACGCTTAACTTCTTTTTATAATTTTAATTAATTTTAAAAAAGATAAAATGGTAACCTTACATTATATATAAACTTAATTTTAAAAGAATGTTACTTAAAAATATAAAATAAAAATTTATTTTTTAAAAAAAGTCACTTAGAAAAATAAAATAAAAACTTATCTAAAAACATTTTTAAAATATTTATTTTTGTTTTTTTTTTTAATTTATTATATATATAATTCAAAGTTACTATTTTATTCATTTTAAAATTAATGAAAATGGTGAAAAGAAATTGGATGATCATGGTAAAATATTATATGAAATTTAATGATCATTGTGAAACGTTATATGAAATTGGGTGGTGACTGTGAAATAAAATTAAATTGAGTGGCTACGATGACACAAATATAAAATTGGGTGGTTACGTTAAAACAAAATCAAATTGGGTGGCCATGACGACAAAGTATAAAGTTGGGTGGCTATTAATAGATTTAACCCAAGGAAAAAGGATTAGTGTAAATGCTGATGAACTTGGCATATTTTATAATTTCTGGGTGCAATTTTTGCTTTATTTCCTCTATATATTCTTGTTTTTCTATACTAGTGGATGCACATTGGAACTGGTTATCATTCTATGTTGATGGCTGTTAAGTATTAAGAGGGTGTTTGATGGAGATTAAAATTAAATTTTGATATAAGTTTTTGAAATGTGTGGTGGAAAAGTTGTGGAATCCATAAAAGATGTGGTTAATATTGATTGTTTGGCTTCGACTTCGACTTCGACTTGGACTTGGATTAAAATTAGATTTTAATTCGGACCAAACAAGAGCTTAATCTAACAATGCTTATGACATTGTATTATAGAATCCCATTTCATTACGGAAAAAGAAAAAGAAAAAAAAAATCTTTAGCCCCTTCACTTTCACATGTTTTCAACCTAATCAAGTTGGCCGGTGAATAATTACATAATCATCCACACCAAAATCCTGAATCATGTTGTGAACTTCCCAAGGACATCATTCCTAAACTTAACCGACTTATTTTGATCTCGTTTCTTTGGCAGTAAATTTAAGTCTTCTTAAGTCAAGCTTGTGTTCTATTGGTTGCATCCTGTCATATAGTGGATTTAGTGTTCTGTGTTATTATTGTAGTACCATGATGAATGGATAGAAAATATAGATGCCTTGAAAATACAGTATAACAAATATACTAAATTTATCAATATGGATCTAATTAAAAACATGATATTACTACGATGTCAACTTGAATTTCACTCGATAATCCTAAGATATTATAATTCAAGCTTGAGGATCACAGCGTAAACTACACAAGGATCATTATAAAAATTTCTAGCAAGAGTAGTCTTACTGATGCCTCCCATCCCACCAATTGGGATTATTTGGAGTTTCAATTGTTGCCTAGTGAGCCAACCATGATTTGGATCAAGTCATCATCAAATCCCACCATAGTATCCTTCCCTCTATACTCAAGTCTTGATGAACCAGAAGGCAATTAATCTTTTGGTAGTAGATCCATCAACCCACACCTGTCCTGTAATCCAATCAATTTCGTTTCTCACTTTGTTTCTCCAAGTCTTCACATTTGTGCCCTAAAACATGTTTCCTGGTTGCCCTGAATTGGATTTCTGACAGCAAGCATAAATCAATCGCTTTAAGAAACTTCCAATTCCAAACGAATTTGACTTGAAATATGGAATTCGATGATATCTTCTGCTTTATATGCTGTATCTTTGATCTGTCTTTCCAAACATTTTCATGCTTCACTTCTATTTTCTGAAGAATAATCTTCCTCAAGTTTTAGCAAAAACTAGTTTTTCTATATAAGAATCCAACGTCGATCAGTATGCATAATCTGCTCTAGTGTCTGCATAAGCGAAACTATAGCTGCAAAAGCCATCTCCGGTTGCACGCAGACACAAAACTCAAGACTGTTCTGACCAACTCGAGTTTGATGGTTTTAAAATTGATTTCCATTAGAAATGTTTGTAACAATGATTACATCCTGGAGGACTCACAGGAATAGAGCGACTGGGAAAGAGCTATTTTTCAATAGAAGATTAGTTCATGGAGTCATCCAGTTAGATAAGGTGTTTGTAACAATGATATCAACTTCAACACTTCATCATTGTCCATGATTCGTGGAGGACACTCGGGTATTGATCGACTTGGAAAGGACTATTTTCAATAGAAGATTGGTTCGTAGAGTCAACTTGTTAGAAAAAAAATGTGCCTTTGATGCCTGTTGTGAAAGTAATAGATTGTAACTATAAACTCGTGAATCTCTTGTTGCTCTCAACTTTGTAAAGGCTTTAAGCACTCTCTCATTTACATATTGATTTTAAAGGTGAATTCTACATAAAGTGCTACTGCTATTAACGTAATATTGTCCAGTTCCCATGGAAGATTTGACATGCGTGCATAAAAATAGAGATAAAAAAAAGAGTCGAAATTACTACAAAACTATAGCCACATATGACGTGAAGAAAGGTGTTGAAGATACAACTCCGAAAGTATGGCTTCTTACGCAGATGGACAAAAACATGATGTATTTACACAAGACTTTACACTGTAAAGTTCTTTGATGTTCAAACTGAAGCTATATATAAACAGAGTAGAGGTGTAAAACAAGATGAAGGTCCCAGTTGGGACAGATCAAGTTGCCTAGAAAGGCATGCTCAGCCTAGTTCTCTAGTCTCGCGGCCTGCAGGACTTAGCAGGCATAGTTCTCTAGTCTCCATTTTGGGTACCAGGACTTGATACCCAAGGGGACTAGACCTGTTCAGTAATCTCCCTTATTGATTATGATTCTTGGAGAAGGAGCGGTTTTTACGGTGGTTGAACCACACAAAGTTCCTCGAGAACCAACGCTGCTTGCGCTTAGTATGGCGTGGCATTGGTTCTGATTCTGTTCTTCTTAGCATTTCCCACATTATCTGCACATCCTCGTGCCCACAAGTTTGGATGTCATTGCGAAGTTTCAAAAGCCCGGCACCTAAAGAAAGCACAAGTTTAAAATGAATGAGAGAAATTAACTATTGTTATCATCAAGTTTGTTTGGACCTTACTCTTCAACTCTGACTAGTTAAGGAATTAATTTCCTCTGTCGAGACAGGACTACGTTCTAAGTTAACATAGTATGCTCCAAAAATTTTATCATCTTCTCCTAGTCATTTCGATGGATGTCCTAAGTAGCAAACGACAATGTATCTGATTATTCGAGCAATAATTTGCAAAGTCACCTAAAAGTTGATAAATTTGTGTGGCTGAAAATTTGATAAACATAGTGAGTCCATGAAAGGTGCGTTGAAAATGAATTTCGTAAAAAATAACTAAATAAGAGGAGTTTAGAAAATGGCAGCCAAACAAGGGCATACTGTTAGCAATTAATCAACCAGCACTCATCTTTACACACAAGTAAAATGAATAGGAAGATTGAAGGGTAAAAGAAGATTTTTTTTGAGCTTCTCAAAGGAGATAAACCCAACAAAAAAAAAAAGAGAAATATAAATTAAAAAATTTCCAGTTGCTTGGATTGACAAAAATACAACAGGGTTTCTAGTTTTTCATTCTCATATCAATTAAAGATTATCATTGAAACATTTGAACTTGAAGATTTCAACTTTTTTTCATTAATCAGAGAAATAGAGAAACATAACTAACCATTTTTGCGAGCCTTGACACGTACAGATGCAGCACACCAAACTCTTCTGATAGGGAAAACCAGTTTGCGCCACCACTCCATCACCTTCCCTCCGGCGACTGAGTCGACTCAACACCAACCTTACTCCAGGCGGCCAAAATTGTGTTCCCTTCCCTTCGCTCCACGCCTTTTATCCCAGAATGCAATTTCTGCATGCAAAACTCTCTCTCTCTCTCTCTCTCTCTCTCTGCACTGAAGAGTCTTGTGAGAGTTTCTAGCTTTGGAGTTAAAGTGGATACTTTAAGCGTTATGCTACAGAGTGAGTCAGGCGAGGATTTTTAACGTGAATTCCCACCGACACGTGACAGTATGGCGTATGCGGTGGCCTTTTTTTCTAAGTTATAAAGACATTTGTTCTGACTTTGGCGCTCCATGTCTTTGAATTTTTTCTCCAAATTGAACTTGGTTTTGTGGGAGTGAGTGAACCGTGAACACAAATGATTTTGCACTGTTAGAAAATGATATTCTAATCCTATTTGATTTAATTTAAAAAGCTGATAAAAATTTAAATTAACAATTAATTTAGTCAAAGATTTCATAGCAAATTTTAAAGGGAAAATTACCGTCAATGTATCAAACCTCTCACTTAGTTGCAAACTTTGCCAAAACCTCTCACTGGATTGCAGACTTTTCCCAAACCTCTCACTTGTGCCATCTAAGGTACCAAACTTTTAAAAAAATCATAGCTTCAGTCCAGATTGACGATTTCTGTCTATTTGACTACCAAAATCGTTAGTTAACCCCAAAAATGAAATTTTTTAATAATTTCCACCAAATGGACAAGAGTTGCACACATTCCCTTTCTATTATTGCACTTCACTGCTTATTTTTCCTCCATTTTCATCACTATTAATATCCTTCTCTCTTCCACAGTTAGTTAGGAAAAATCAGCACGTAGATGGAGATGAATGTATGCAGATGTGGTTCCTCGACGCAGATGAAAACCTCATGGACGAACCTGAACCCAGGAAGAAGATTTATCACTTGTTCTCGAAGCCAAAATCTGGGTGGATGTACCATTTTTGTGTGGTGTGACCCTCCTATGTGTGAGAGATATGAGGAGCTGATTCGAGGTCTATTACGGGCTATGAGGGAAATGGAAACTGAAATCAATACCCTCCAAGCAACAAGATCAAATGTGTGGAAGATTTGACTGTTTGACTTTGTGTGTTGAGGGTTTGTAAAATCAGTTTGTACTTGAGTATGTAAAATGGGTTTGTGGGATGGACCTTTTTAGCTTTAGAAATTTAGGTTTAGTGTTTAGGCGTTGGGGATTTTGTGTTGTATGTCTTGAAATGTGAATGTAAAATGTGGTTGTGTTGTACTTTTTTCCTTGAAATGAAGTGTCCCTTTCTATATTATTACTGATACTGACTTTCACATTTCTATTTCTACCATTTGTTTAACGAGAAATTAAACTTCAGATCACACTCCAAACGTTTTGTATGTGGTGCATTAAAGGTACCAAACATTTTATTATAGTTGCAGTGAAAGTACCAAACCTTTGTTATAATTGCAGTTACAGTGCCAAACATTTGGCGATGGTTGCATTAACGGTACAAACCTTTCGTGATTGTTGCATAAAAAGTACCATAGCTTTGACATAGTTCTTAATTGCATGTACCTGATATTCGATGAATACAATTTGAAAACCAGATGAAAGCATGTGTAATGCACTGAATTCAACTTCAATAGTCTATTACAACATATGTGACTATTCCATTCAAAATTCCAGATCACTTTACAAGATCGCAACATTTGCTGCATATGTTTCCAGTCCACATCTTAAAAAATACAGCATTTGACTATGTTTGTGTGCTTGGTTGTGATTCTTGTTGTGAACTAGTTTCACCAGGCAATGGTCTCTTGCAGCTTATTTTGTTATGTCTAGATCTCCCACACCGTTTACACGTCATCTTCATGCTATTCCCATATTAATTCTTGTAGGTGGCTCAGTTTGTGACCTCTTTCTCATTTTTTGGGTCTGCCTGCTCGTTTTTTCTTCTGCAGTTGATTCATAGGGTACCTTCCAAGCTCTGGAAATAGCTAAGGTCCTAACATAGGTTGGATCATTGGGGACTAACACATAAGGTATGTTTCATTGCTATAACGTGGATCAATGTAGTCATATATGCATATGTCCCTTGAAAGCATGCTTGATATTGCATAGGGACATAGTATTCCAGTCAGCTGTCATTTTCTACATGCACATTCATGTTTTGCCAAATCAACACTCCACCTCAATCCATCTCTGTTGGTTATCTCAAACATATGACTACTTGCATAGTCTGCCTTCAAGTACCTCGCATCGCCCTTAGCCTTCTCAATGATTTTCATTACTCTTGGCTCAAACGCATGATCCCACCTCTGTGCTAATTCCATTTTTGCATTCATTCTTATCATTTGCTGGCGTCTGATTTTTTCCAGCATTGAGATGATGGGCTTCTCTCTAGCAACAACAATGGAAGAATTGAATGTCTTCCACAAGTTATTCAAAAGAATATCACACTTGGAATGCTCTTGAAAATGTAATCTGCTCCATTAGGAAGGTGGTTTTTCATTGAATCAGTTGTAAGCTTCTTCATTAATATCTTTCAACTCATTCATTGCATTCCTCCACTGTGGCACAGTTGTTGCCATTGCTGCAGCCCAAAACAAGTTCTTAAGGGCCAAGCCTTTGTATACCAATGTAAAATTGTTGTATAAATGTTTAACACAACACATGTGCTCAGCCCCTTCGCAGAATTGACTTGTACAATTCACCTGATGCTTTGAAATCTCATACATGCAATCTTCTTTCGCGGTTTCCACAAAATCGCTTATTGGCATATTGGGATCAGACCTAAACTTTTTTATTTATTTTTTTGCCAGATAACCTACATTAACCCTTTTATTTTGTCACACCAAAGTACATGAGTGTTCATCTCTAAATGTGTTAATTCTAAGATTGTTGTCTGGTTATTGGTATGCATATAGAACCTAATGACAATTATCGTGACATCTAACTCTCAATCATGTCCTCATATTTTCACATATCTGAGTTGCCTGAAATTTTTAACTGAGTACTAAACTATTGCAGACCTTAGAATCTTAACATTGTCAAATTTCATCCCTATAAGAAATGAATAAACCATGTTATCAATTACATTTTAAAATAAGTAACTAAGTATGTATGACAAATACATAACCTAACTTGAACTTGCGATCATCCATATCAGTTGCAGGGTTAAACCAGCACTCATTCATCCTTCTGGCAGATGATCCTTCTTGTCACTGGGAAAACTCCTAAACTCATCCGAGTTGTCATAATATGTTCCAACTTCTTCTTGAGGAACTGTCTCACCTTCCTGCTCACCCCTTCCAGTATCTATGTCAATATCAAATCCTTCACTCAACCTGAAATCTGTGTTTTTATCATTATCATCCATGTGTATATTTCTTTTCTACTTGTACTCCGATTAATTGAATTCCTAAAAAAAAACCCTCTTTATATTCATCATCTATGGAATCTACTTGTACATCAAATACATGGTCTTCTTACTCAACATGATGATCTATTTCAATGTCAATATATGATTCAGTTTGCTCTGGTTCAGCCTGCACCTCAGGTTCATTTTACTCTGGTTGTTTTAGTTCAATATGTTGTTCAGTTTGCTTTGCGTGCTCTGGTTTCTTTAGTTCCACGTCAGTTTGTCCAACATATACCTCTGATTGACAATGCTGCACATCTGGTTTAGCAGCCTGCACTTCTGATTGACCGTGTTGCACTTCAATTCAGCAGCATGCACCTCTGATTCAGCAAACAACACATCAGTTTCACCAGCTCGCCCGTACCTCAGGTAAGTCTACTTCAAAACCACCGTCAAAATCTACACCAACCACTGGTTCAACCCCCGTTAAATCAACCTTTGTTTTACCAACCTCTACCTCTGTTTGACCAACATCAGTTTTACCAGGATAAGCTTCTTCATAAGCTTCCATGTCATCTACTTCATCAACTATGTACAAGTCACTACCTTCTAATGGATCATCATAAATCTCAATAGCATAGCATGGTTGCTTCTCATCCACTGGTTCATCATGCACACTAAAATTTTCAACATTGACCAACTCCTCACCAGCCTTACAATCAACTACATAAATATTTCCATCCCATGGCAATTCCAAAACTTCAACTACATGCAAGAAATACAATTCAGTCATCCTACTTTCACCAAGCAACTTCACTACATTCATGAAATTTGAATCTTTGACCAATCAAAATAATGCTTCACTCAATCCCTTCTTCTCTATCTTGTACAGATATCTGATTCTACTAGAATATCCCAACATCTTCATTGTATTGTCAAGAAGAAATTTGTTGAAGAAATCAAGGTCAACATAGTCCAGATAACTTACTTTACCATGCTCGTACACAAAATTTCTCACATTTCCAAATAAAACTCCACTGTTATATAGGCATATATTCAAATACTTTGTATTTTCCCCTAAAAAATTGAAAACATAAAAAATCAAGACTAACTATTTTTAGTTCGAGCAATGCACATGTACAGAAGAAAGCTGTTTTTACACAGTATATATACTCCCATATTATCAAATCACTCAATATTTTCACATTTTTCAGTTCATGAAGACAATCTATACGCATGGCTTGAAATAACAAAATTTCATACCGTAAATGGGAATTATAGGGAGCACACTTACCATAAACGGGTTGGGAAATAGAGCCTCGAATATGGCTGCAAAATCTGATGGAAGATCATCTTTGTATTCGTATCTGTCACCCTCATCTTCATGAGTTTTCGCAGGTTCCATAATGGATAATGAAATGAAGAATTTTTTATTTTAAAGGGGAAAGTGTATAATGCGGTTTAACAGGAATAGATAAACCAGAAAATTAATAATTTTTTTCATTTTTGGGGTCAACTAACGATTTTGGTAGTCAAATAAACAGAAATCGTCAATCTGGATTGGAGTTGCGATTTTTTTAAAAGATTTGGTACCTCATGTGGCACAAATGAAATGTCTGGGTAAAGTTTGCAACTAAGTGAAATATTTGGTACATTGGCTACAATTTTCCCATTTTCAATTTTATATTTAATCATTTTTATCGAAATTTATTAAAATTTTGATTTTTAGCGAAACAATTATTATTTGTTGTGTTCAATTATAAAAAAAATTTCTTATATCTAATAATTATTTGTTGATTCAGATGGTCACTTGAAATGAGTAGGTTTAAATGAATAAGCCCTTTCATTCTTGAATCACCAATAAGAAGAAACTTCTATAATATTTCTGCAGTAGATCATTCTAGCTAACACGATCTTTTCACCAAATTTAGAAAGAAATTTTCGAATGCAAATACTTACGACCTTCTCAAATATAAGTCAACATTTGGAATATTTATAAACTATTTATAAATAAGAATAGTGAGATGAATAGTTGCGAGTCTCATGAAAGGTGTAGATAAGAAATGAGCATTATTATGAACGTATAGTTGAAATTAAGCTCGTGTTTGAGCCTCGTTCTTTAAAATTTCATTTTTTTTTCGAACTTATTTTTAATCATATATTCTCTCAATAAATTAAATTTACACATGAAATCAAACTTTTTCATACTTTTTAATTGCACATTCTCCCAAAAAAAAAAATCACTATTACAAAATCTATTAACCCAAAAGTGGGGCTCAAATAGAGGCTTTAATGGTAAAAATTTACACTTAAAAAATCATCTCTTATCTTCAAATTTTATTCATTAATAACANTACTTTTTAATTGCACATTCTCAAAAAAAAAAAAAAAAAAATAAAAAATAAAAAAAAATCACTATTACAAAATCTATTAACCCAAAAAAAAAAAATGGGGCTCAAACAAACTTTAATTTTGACTTTGATCGAATTTATAAATAAGTAATAAATTAGTGCCAAACGAAGGCTAAGCTGAAAAATAAGCAAATACATTCCCAAAAGATACATATCCATCGCACCGAGAAACTATTTATAAAAAAACTCTCGATCGCAAGTTGATTCGTGATTATGCTAGTCTTGGTGTAAGCACCCTAGGTGAATAAAACTAACAAAAATTCGAATCCTTCTTCTTTAGTCATGGAAAAACCTTTTTTATAGGCTAAGCTCCTGTTTGATAGTGATTTTTAATCTAGATTTTTATCAAAGTTATGTTCAATAATTAATTTTAATCACATATTTCATAGGTCCCACAACTTTTCAACTACGCATTTCATAAATTTTTATCGAAATCAGCTAAAAAATTAATTTTATTCTCCACCAAACAGGGCTAAATTTCTTTCCGGTTTCCCGACAACCATATACTCAACTTTTAAACATTATGGGCACAATATCCCCATTTGAGAGAAAACGTTTAATTAGAAATTAAGTGACAACGCGATACTCACATCTTGTCTAATTGAAAGAGTAAAATTGTTCCAAAAAAGAGCAATGGTTGTAATTTCAACATGGGTGATTATATACAACAAGGGAAATTTGGTACACCATGTTTTAATTGCACAAAAGATCCCTTGACCTTTGCTCATTGTAACATTTATGTCATCAACTTTTTTCGTCGCATTCTTACCCACAACATTTCATAAGTTAGCATATGAAGTCATAGATGACAATTTGCATTCAAAAAGTTTGTTAGAAGGCATAAAAGGACTTTATGGCCCTCATATTTTCAAAAATAAATAAATAAATAGAAAATAAAAAATTGAGACACAATATATGAGGACATAAGTGCAATAATAGAAAATATTCTGTCAAAGACCAGATCCTCTAATTATAAAATATTGGAATGAGAACGTGAAAAAAAAAAAAAGGAATATAAGTGCGACAATAAATAAATGACGAAGACCTTAAGTGCAATTGAATAGTGTTGCACAAAGAAACTATGACGACAATATAACCATCGTTTGATTATTCACAGTATGATTTTTGGAATAATATAAATCTTTTGTGAACAAACTTGACCTTTTGCTCAAATATGGCTGCCTTAAGATTTAACTTTTAAATAAATATTTTCGATTAGGTGAAGATGTTGCTTGCACAATATTATAAATAATTGAGAATATAAGTATCACAAATGAATTGTTGACGATATCATTGCCCTACTTATTGAAAGTTGAATTTACCTTTTATTATTATTATTATTATTATTATTATTATTATTATAGCATGCTAAACGTGCTATAAATGTCAAGAATTTATGTATCTTTGAATTTTCAAATTAAATGAGATCCACTTGCAAAATTTTTATAAGAATGATTTATTTATTTGAACAATAATAAGAATTATTGCATGAGTTTGGTTAATAATATAAGCACATCTTAATATTAAAGCTGAAACATTAAAAATGTTACACACTTGAGTACGAATTATATGCTAAATGTACATCATTATACAGTCAGCGATGGAGTCAGGACTTTTTGTTTGGGGGCTTACTACGATCGACGACGTAGCGATAGCAGGCAAGAGACCAACATTTAAAGAAAGTAATAAAGTTACATTTTTTGTTCTAAAACTGTTGAAAAACATAAAAGCAATCAATTTTGAGTTAAACCATAAATAAAAATATAAAAAATAGTGAAGAGAACGAAAAAGGGGACCACAACAAAATTCCCTTGGCTCTGCCCCCATATAAAATAAAAAAAAAATATTTATTCCGAAGTTTCGAGATTGAACAGTATTAAATTTTATTATTTATTATTTATATTCTATTAAAATTCCTTTTCGACTTTATATATACTTTTAGGAATAGGTATTAGATACACAAGACAACGCATGTGGTATAAAAACTAAAATAGTATAATTAATCATTGGGAGATTTTTTATAAGAAAAGGAGGGACAATAATTGCATGATTTGAATGCACACTGTATAGGGACCTAAAAGTTGAATGGACCAAATCAAAATATCGTTTTAAACGTGTTTTATAGAAGGGTCACGTTTGCATAGGAGGACAACATTATTATTTTAAAGAAAAGAATGTAGAATAATGTAGTATACAATCGAGCCTTGTCGACCATAATATGTAATAAAATTCGCAATCATCCTTCATCATGTTATGTAGTCATAGAGAAAAGGTGAAGTGTGACTACGAGTGGAATTTGACCATATTTTTGGCTCATAGCTTACTACATAAATTTCAAAAAATTTCATCAAGATACATTGAATCGACGATTAATGTTAACGAGTTCAAAAAGGAATGTTCTTCCTTGTTTAAAGAGTTAATGGTTCTTGTACTCAAACAATCAAAAAGGGGTGTCGTGGAAATGACAAATAATAATGGAAATTTTGATAGTATCTTACACGGACGGAGAAAGGGCCGTTTAGGGCTGCCTTAAACCCATTTAATTTTGGAAAAATTTTATAACGAAGTGGTTAAGTTTCGTCCATTTCAAATTTAAGAGATAATATTTAAAATTTCAAATTTAAGAGATAAGGTTTAAAATTTCAAATTTCAAATTTTTTAAGATTCAAAATTTCAAATCTCAGATTTTTTAAATTTTATTTTTAAATTAATTAATTAAAAATGTATTTTATTAATTAAATATATTAAGGTCACAAATTCTATATAATTTGTCACTAATTACAAATTTTACAAGTCACAAACTATTTTACGATCACAATTCAAAAATTTTATAAGTCACAATTTGTTCATCGGTCACAAATAAAAAATTAAAACGTCACAAATTATTTTACGGTCACAATTCAAAAATTTATGTCACAATTTCTTCATCGATCACAAATCAGAAATTTTATAAGTCACAAATTATATTTACAGTTACAAATCAAAAAGGTCACAAATTATTTTACGTTCAGAATTCAGAAATTTTATAAGTCACAATTTGTTCATCAATCGCAAATAAAAAAATTTATACATCTCAACTTATTAACCGGTCACAAATCACAAATATTATAAGTCACAATTTATTGTATAGTCACAAATTATCAAATTATCGGTTATAAATTAACAAATTTTTAAGTCGCACATTTTTTTTGTCACAATTTATCTTTTTTTATTGGTCATATATTGTTGATTGGTCACGAGTTAACCAATTTAAAAATCATAGCCAAGCAAATCATTTGTGACCACCACCAACATATTGTTGATTGGTCACGAGTTAACCAATTTAAAGGTCACAGCCAAGCAAATCATTTGTGACCACCACCAACACTTATGACCAATCACCTCAGCACTGTCATCTACGGCAACGCCACCAATACCGCCACATGCCAAAACCACCACCGCCACTCCCACAGCATCACAAAACTCATCGCACTATCGCCCTACCCATAGAATCATAGAACCACCACTGCCACACCCACAACATCGCAGAACACACCCAACCATCGCACCATCGCCACCCCAACCCCTTCTTACCATCGCGGCGCCACCAGATCCGACCAAACCTCCATCATTCATGGCCAGATCCTCGCTATTGCAGATCGCAACTAGATCCGGCCAAACCCCATCATTTCACGGCCAGACTGTTGTCATGAAAAGTATGCCGAACCACGACCATCACAACCACAGCATCACAGAACTCACCGCACTACCGCCCCACTCACAACATCATAGAACCACCACCGCCACACCCACAACATCACAGAACTCACCCAACCATCGCACCACTGCCACCCCTAACCCCTTCTTACCATCGTGGTGCCACTAGATCCGGCCAAACCCCCCATCATTCGCGGCCAGATCATTGCTACTGCAGAACGCCACTAGATCCAGCCAAACTCCCATCATTTCATGGCCAGACTGCTGTTGTGAACCACAAACCGCCTGTGCACCGCCAACACCATAGGAGAGAAACTGGACATGGCGAAGAGAAACACAGGAGATAAATAGTGGCACACATTGGTATTCCATGTTGTACACCAGGCTTGGATGTGGTCGTTGACGATTGCGATGGCGGAATGACAATCCATTCGTGGAGGGAGAGGGGAGAGAGAGAAAGGAGAGAGAAACAAGGGAGAGATATAATTAAGGCTTGTGATTGAAATTGTGTGGGTAGATTAATTAAATTCGTAATATTATTATTAATATTAAAAGTTTGAATTAAGTTATGATTTTTGTATAAATAAACTTAAAATCTGATTTTTGAATTGTGATCTTTAAAATTCTGGTTGCATGTAATTTCCACTTTAATTTTTCATAGATTAAACATTTTTAGAATACTTTTTTATTTATTAACACAATGCAAAAAAAAAATATCCTCATCTGACTCTGCCCCTGATTCTACAAATTTAGTGCATGATTGTTTGCTGTTTGCGCTAAATTAAACTAATTTGAGAGACATGGTTCTATTTGGTTCTGATTCCAAGAAAATTGAACTGAACCATGAACCAATATTTTTTTTTAATAATGGAACCAAATGATTTTTTTAGATATGGGTCGAACCATTCAATTCTGGTTTGGTTTGATTTGGTTATAGTTTCATATCTAATTGAGAAAAAAGAGAAATAACATTTGAGGAAGAATAATTGAAGGTTGATGTTTCAATTTCAAAAATCCATGCAAACGGTGGGGTTGAGCGCAATGATAGACGGTAGACGGTAGTTGTTGGTCTTCATGTAAGAGTCGGTGTATA
>CAIGRN010139642.1:0-15444 GCA_903798345.1 Fraxinus anomala
TTTTGCCTCTATGATGGAAGTTTTCGTTGTGTTGTGGTTTTAAATACTGGTGCAACTGATATATTTAATTAGAGATCCTATGAGCACGAGATGAAGGAGATATAATGCTTTACCTTAATAGGTAGAAAAATGAGGGTTATGTTGAACTTCATTATCTCTTTAGCAGGGCATCAACACCTAATCACCTATGCTCTGTCTTTTTTAAAAAAGAACAAAGAAACCTTCAAACGCTAAGTCTAGAAAATAAATTTTGAATCAAATCTCTTAATATTATTTTAGTCACCTATCATCATTTCAAGTATTTTAAATTTAATGTAGTTAATGCTTAAGACAAATAATTTTTTCATATATATTTACGCTATCATACAGCCTACTATACTGCACATGCGTCTTACTACTATATAAGAAAAGAGACAACAAGACATGGTGTCAAAACATAATTCTCAAATAAATTCCTTTAAGCAAACTAACATATAAGCGCACGAGTCTTTGGTATTTAAAAGAGGTAACTGTCGAATGATAGGTTCGTTCGGGCTTTACTTCGATCCAAAAATGTGACATGACAATATAATTATTTATCAATTAAGCAACACCGTACCAGCTGCTCTAATCAAAATTTAACAAATGTTTTAAGTACAGTGACCTGATTAACAAATTTTAACTTCACTGACCAATTTAAGACAGATCAAGTCTATTGACCAACTTAAACTTTGCGAGAAGCTCAAACAGCCACCAAACTTTTTCAACTCTATTTTCAGTTACTTTCATATCAATTACTAGATATAGGCAAGATAAGTTTTGAACTGAATATTATTAAATTGAACAAAAATAAGTTTCCGAATAAATTTGTAACCTTATCTACTCTTATTCAACGTCTTATCCCATTAAACGCGAATAATAATATTCATCATTAATTATGATCATCATCACTCAAGGTTGTAATACTCTCTCATTCATTGTTATCTAATTTAGTTATGATATATTTCAATATTTTGAATCATAATTAATGATGAATGAAATTACTTATTGAACTTATCAAATGTATCGTAACGAGTTATGATCCCACTTGTTTAGGTGGCTGTGAAATTCATAATTTATTGTACAATTTATTTTTTTAAAAAAATCACGACTCCATTGAGTAATGAAATGAAGAAACAAGTCAACCGTCACTTTAAAACTGTGATGGTAGCGACTAATTCACTGCACAATTTATCCAATGGATCATGCTATGTACACATAGCATGATCCATAAGAGATGACATAAAGGCCACATGGCTGGCTATGTGTATATAACATGATCTATAAGGGATGACATAAATGCCAGCCACATGGAAGCCCCCTATTGGGGGTGCCTGTGAGCTCGAATGCCCCCAATAGGAGGCCGTCATGTGACTTTTATGTCAAATGCTATGTGTACATCACATAACATAATTCTTATCAAATAGAATCACTATTCCGTGGAGTAACGAAATGAAACAAATCCACCATCACTTAAAACAATGACGATCATGATTAATTATAAATAACATTATTCTTCTCTCCCTCCCATGTCAAGTCTAAAAGGAAGTCAAAAGGGTTTTTATCTAATTCACCACCGAGGTGGCGCCGCTTCCTGCCGAAGTCCGCCTTTCAACACATCATCATTTCCAAATTAAGGCCGTGGACTTAGTATCTAACATCAAATTTCTTCCACCAGCCGGCACCGCACCGCATTCCATAAGTTTTATCAAAATCTTTAGACGTGCCAAAAGACAAAACAAAAACAAACGCCTTGCAATTCACAATTATCCCAATTTTGACATTGGACAATCCGCGGCAGCACTTGGACAGCATGCAGTCTAGCAATATCCATCCATCTAACAAATGTCTTCTTTCTTACCTAAGCTATCCTCGTCCTAATAATCGACACAAAAATACGTGTTAGATATGCATGCTTATAACAGACGAATATTTTACATATTTTTAGTACTATCACCTTAAGAAAACTTTCATCTTAAAACGGATTTGTAATGATTTTACTCGAGTGCCTTAATTTATCGAGCACGAATAAAGCCATTATAAACTATGAGAATTGACATCCACAACCACCCATAATGTTACAACTATGTTGATAATAACAAAAGATGCAATTTAAGTAATTATATCTCTCTTTCTTAATCTCGACTTCGTGTTAAATCACAGAATGCTAAAAGTTGCGCACCATCCTGCAAAGAACATGTGGTCGACCACTATTTGCACAAGAAATTTTTATATTAATCAAGAAATATAAAAATTCCACAGTCACAATCTGCATGGGCCCACCCACTAAGTCGAGGCTGTCGAGCTGTCACGTATTGCCCCGCAATCATATACAAATGAAAAAGAAGCAAAAAATAATAATAAAAATACATAAGAATAATTTAAAACGGAAGCAAGTAGACCGACAACATCAGGTCTTCGCTTAATTTCGATTTGATTATTGAGTAAATTTCCCTGGAGGTCCCAAACTAGGAAGCTCTAACAAACTGATACACGATTTAAGTTTCAGGCACCTTAAAAGAATGAAACACATGCAAATCCACTCAAAACTAACATGCTACGAACTTAAAGAGGATACAAACAACTCTCGCTAAAAACTGCAATTGGGGGTCGATTCCCAATTCAAGTTCTTTGGGTTCGTTCTCGACCTTTTAAGTGATAATCTATTTCACCCTTCGAAAATTCATAAGAAATTGGTCTCCAAAGTTTTCGAGTTGTTCAAATCTCTTAAGTGACATCTTTTTTACCCATCAAAAGTTGGATAATAGTAGATAGAAACAACGCTTGTAAAGAGTCCTATTAAAACCAAGGAATATAGGCCTGCCTGCCATACTAGTTTAATACAAACTTGCCGTTGGAAAACAACACTTGCCAAAAACTAAATACGAAGACCAACACGTTATAAGTCTAATAGATTAAGACCTTTGGGGTGCAATTTTCAGCTAAACATATCCAGGAGAATAATTAAAAAACTGAATAAATCACAGGTGTGCAACTGGTGGGGTCCCCAGACCATTCATTGGATTAACGTTTCTTATATTGTCGGTCGTGCGTTTTTAATGTTCTAATTAAAAACTCAACAGACTAAACTTTGCCAGATAAAAACGCAATTCAATAATATATCCTTTTTAGCTAGATTAAGNTATATTGTCGGTCGTGCGTTTTTAATGTTCTAATTAAAAACTCAACAGACTAAACTTTGCCAGATAAAAACGCAATTCAATAATATATCCTTTTTAGCTAGATTAAGTTCTGTTACTTTCCAAGCAAATCAGAATAATCGAAAAAATACAAATTCTTTCGCCTGAAATTATGAATTATCACTTAATCAAAATAAACAAAATATAATTTAAAAAGGTGAAAATGCTGGGAAAAAAAAAAGTGAATTTACCGCGGAGAGTTATCGGAGCTGAGTTTACAGGTTTTCGTACAAATCATAAGGGGCCCACGATGCGTCGAGTGGGCACGGCTGCTTGGAGTCGAGTCGAAGCCACGGCTTGCCGCTGCCGCTCCAGTGAAGGAGGCTAACCGGACCGTGGTGGAGGTCCCGGCAGCTTCCCTTCACATTATCGCCTCCCAAGCCGTGTTGATTCCACCGGTGTTCGATCGGCGCCACGTGTCCGGCGAACACTAGAAGAAACGGCGGCAGCGAGCCGAGCTCGTAGATCCGGCTAGGACTAGTCTTCTGTATCTCCATCCATCGCTCAATTCGCCGCGTGTACCCGAACCGCCGCCACTTGACCAGGTCTATTACCATCACTCCGGTGTTGAAATAGCAAGGTTTTCTGCCGGAAAACACGCCGGGAAATCGCCGGTCCGACCAGAAATACTCGGTGAAATATTTGGTGAAATTTGCGTGACAATATTCCGGTGCTCCAATGGTCTTCTTCCCCAAGCTTGTATTCCAAAGCTTCGAAATATCATCAACCACTACTAGATCCGAATCCAAGTAAATCACCCTTCTGACGCATGGCTCTAAAAGATCTGCTAAGTAATTTCTAGCATAATTAAGAGGTTGTTCAAGCGCTTGCCTCACGGAAGTTGAGATAAGGCTCCGGACCCGTTCCGGATCGAAGAAATACACTTTAAACTTCAATTCTGGGAAAGTGGATCGGACCAGGTTTTGGAGACCCGGTTCCGAAACTAGGAAATGGAAGAACACACTCTCCGGGCACTTAGAATGCTGAAGAATCGAATGAACGGCAGCAATTGAACCGCGTAAATATTCAACATCAAGAGTAATCGCGACATGGACCAGAGAGGGATCGCACGAGCCAGATTCCCCCAATGTTAATGAGCGGCATTCATCGGCATTGTGGAATACATCGGCTTTTCTGAAAGAGAATATGTTCAAAGAGCCCGCGGATTCAATCGGAGCGCTTAATCGGATATGAGAGGATTTAATCGCTTCCGCCGGAGGGAATGACTGAAGATAAGGAAAGAGCACAATCATCACCATCGCTGCAGAGAAAAACCCAGAGAATCTTGCAATCCACAGCATCTTTCCCCTGTAAATGAATCTCCGTTTACGCTTTCTTTTCCTCAATTTGAAATCAAAACGATTAGAGGATATCAAAGAGATTACGAACGCTATGGTTCCTCGAAGGTCCGCCAGAGTGAATTCTTTCCGCTAATAAATTCCCAACCCCAGTAACAAGTAGTGCCTTTTCCTTCTGGAATTTCTTCTCTCTAATGGGATTCCATCGGAGAGAAAGGATGGTAAAAGGAAAAAAGAATCAATCCATAAACACAATGAAAATGGAGCAGATAAATAATCGGTGGGCGGTGGGTTGAAGTTTGTGGGCGGCGCAACCGTCAGTCACAGTCTCTCTCCAACACACACTCTCTCCCTGCTGGTTTTTATCTCGCTCTTGGAAATGGTGAAGAAACAAGTTGGGAGCCACACAAGGAGGAACACAGAGAAGGAGAGAGAGTGAGAGAGTGTCGAGGGAGAGTTTTGGCCCTTTAGGGAGTGGAATTTTGCTTTTTGCTTGTTGAATTCTTTGTATAAATAATGTTATTTGTATTCGCTTATTATCGTAGTTAATTTATATGATGCACATGTGATCGTTAGTTATTTGATGCAACTAACCGTCTCATACAGGCAAGGTAATTATGATGGTAATATTACTCATTTTTGTATCATATTAATCCACAGCAATACATCCAAAATTTGAAATTTAAGGAATATTGTACTACTAGAAACCAGAAGTTGGATATGATAATAATAAGTGTGAACTCGTCTGAATTTTGCAGATAAGTTCAATTTTATTTAAAGCCTAGCTAGTATTGATCTAATTAGTTAGTATCAATAACCAAACAACATAGTCTGGTACATGGTTCGAGTTACATGACCAAAAATCAATTCAGAATCAGAAATAATTTTTATAAGAACGGGAATAAAATGGAACCCGTACTAGTCAATGTTGGTTCAGTTCAATTCCATTACTATACATGAAAACTTTGATTACATTCATAGAATTCTCGTTTCTACTAAATTAATCTATTTCTAATGAGAATCGAATAGATCGAACCATTGCCAATCTAAAGGGCTTGTTTGTGAGTTTCTGTGTACCGATAATGTGATCTTTTTTAAAGTATCGATTTTGAGCATTTATGAGGCATTCGATTTTTTTGTGGTTTTTAGTAGCGATTTTTGAATAATCAACTCATATTTGAGAGGTTATTATTTAACTGTTTTGAATTTCTTTTTAAAAAAATAAAATTACATAGATGCCCATTGGTGAAAGTTTCGGTTTATAATTTATTGTATAAATTTTTTACTCATAAATGATATTTTATTTATAAGTCATTTTTTTAATTTAAAAAGTGAAATATTTACTTAAAATTAAAATTTTAAGTTGTAAGTAAATTTTTATTTATAAATAAATTTTATAGTTATAACTTAGTTTTGTACTTATAAATAATTTTTTTTATACACAAGTGAATTTTTATTTAGAAACAATTTCTTTTTATTTTATGAATAAATTTTGCCTTAGTAGTATTTTTTGTTTATAACCATTTTTTATGAAATTTTATCTTATAAGAAATTTTTCTGCTAGTAGATATTTTTTAGTTATTGTATTTCTATTTATAAGTTAGTTTTGAACAAAATATTTGAGATAAAAATAATTATTTTATAGACAGTAAAATTGAAAAAAAAATTAACGAGTTGAGAACTTCACCCCAAATTTAGGGACGACCATTTACACCCACATCCCGTCGAGTATTTTTGTCACATTTTTTGTCTCCATATTCGATTAAAGAGGGATGATGCGGGTTCGAGGCGGGTTCGTCCTGTTTATTTTTTGGTTTTATTTTTTATGTCTTTAATTAGTAAATTTTGTTACTTTTTTTTTCAATTTATTAAGAACAACGCATGCTCTCTTTAAAAATGATGATAAATCTTTTATTTTTATTTAGTAAAAAATTTAAATTTAAAATTAACTTTAAATGAGACGGGACGGGTGTGAGGAATGAACTATGATTCCCATACTCACTTCGAGACAATGATCTCCACCTCATTTACTCAGTTAGGAGGGTAATCCTCATCCCATTTGGGATGAAACTCGCGAATGTCGGATTAAATAAATTTTTTTGTCATCCCTACCTAAATTACAATGTAATAATTTTGGATAGTTTAAAAACTACCCAAATAATCCAAAATCAGAGCTCTAAAAATCTGATCAAGACCATTTTTCCCAACTTCTCATAAATGGGCAATGGCTCCACTAAAAAAGGGTCAAAATCGATGATCATTTCGTTACCGAGGCAATAGGTTGGGAGACCAATAGAATAGAGCAAGTTTATTCAAGGTTTGTTATCGCCCTTAATTACTATTCTACCGAATATTAGACCGTTTTGTTTTTAAGATTTAAAAATTGTTTTGAACTCATTTGATTAATTTCATGAAAGTATTTTTAATAATTAAAAGAACATTTAGAAAAAGTTTGTCCAATGTGATTTCTTCTAAAAATATTTTCGAAACTCTTTTAAAAGTTAGTTTTCAAATAAAAATTAAGATAACTTCATTCAAAAACTCTTTTACATGGAAAAAAAAAATCATTCCAAATGAACCCTTAATCAAGGCACAATTGTAAAATTACAAAAATAACTAACAGTGTGGAAAAACCAGCTGTCCTCTTGTGACTTGCTTCCATAATAAAAACACATCCTAACTGTACACGTGGCTCTTTTACATGCCATCTCACTGATTTTCTGTTTTTCCATTTTTTTACTATAAGATAATATGTATTTGATTGACACGAAAAATATATCTTAATAAAAAAATTATTTTTCTTATTTTAAGAAAAACAAAAACTTACTCCCAAAAGAAAATATTTTCCTTTAAAAAAAGAAAATATTTTCCTTTAAAAAAAGAAAAATTCGATATATTTTTAAAAGTTGAAAAATATTTTCTATGAAAAAAAGATAGCAATCAAACACTTTAAAATCTTGTTTGTCTATCATTAATTTAAAACTCTGTTTGCTATAGTTAGATTCTCCACCACACATTTACTCAATAAAATATTCTACACACAAATCAATAAAATTATTTTAAATTTTAACCATACAATCTCCAAAAAATACTATTTAAAAATTCATTCTTCTCTCAATAATGTGAGACAAACAAGCTTTAAAGTATAAATTTAGATGAAAAAGTGACGTCTTTCATGAAAAATAAATACAATTAAACATACCGTAATATTAATATTTTTCTTAAATATTTGTTAAAGTCCGTATAATTCAGAAATATAAAATTCACTTGATACTTATCCTTCCTCAGTATAAACTTTTAATCCAATGGTAAACTGCCACCTGAAAATTTGAGTATAGAGAATTAGGGTAAACAATGTTAAAAAGAAAGTTATTTACTTTCATAAATTTGAAATTTAATTTTAACAGAGCACAATCAATCAGGCGCCAACGAAATTTAATTCTTTTGAACTAATAGGTTACATATTTGTCAATGAACCATGCTTGGTGTATAATGTTCATTGACTACATTGTTGACAACATGCCACATGACGTGTTGTTATCGGATAGTTTGAAAAATTGTCGATTTTTTCAACTAACAGTTTTTTGACACATCATTGTTGTCACCAATATTGTCATCTAACAATATACAAATGACATAATTGTTTGTCAATTCAAGTTTGTTACAAAGTCTCAATAGTGACCTTATAATGCAATTGCAACCTAATTTATATTCTTATTTCTATCTTTACCCTTTGATATCTATTTACACATAATGCATTGAAGACATGTTAGTTACATTAGATTAAACACTTTACTCGACAAATATCAAATATATTTTTTTTCGCAATCATATTTAGTAGTTGTTCAACCTAAATTGCTGAAGTTGCTTCGAGGGTTTATCTCTAGAACCTTTCGTGCCTTAATTTGTTTATGAATTTCTCATATCTTATGTACATTAGTTAGATTTGTATCACATATTGAAAATAATTAGTCAATTTATTTTCATTGAATCATACGATTTAATAGACGATAATTTATTCATATGTGTATATATGAATACGTGAATAAAAATGATTATTTGTTGATATATTATATCTGGTAAATTCTAACTGGTCTAGATTTTGAAGAGAATAAATAATCATGCAACTAGGTTAAAATTAAGTTGCTTGTCTTGACTTCTTATAATTCAAACTTTGTTTACATGACGAGTAAGGTAAAAGATGAGGAAAGTTTGTTATCGCCCTTAATTACTATACTACCGAATATTAGACCGTTTTGTTTTTAAGATTTAAAAATTGTTTTGAATTCGTTTGATTAATTTTATGAAAATATTTTTAATAGTTAGAAGAACATTTAGAGAAAGTTTGTCCAATGTGATTTTCTCCAAAAGTATTTTCGAAACTCTTTTAAAAATTAGTTTTTAAATAAAAATTAAGGTAACTTCATTCAAAAATTCTTTTACATGGAAAAAAGAAATCATTCCAAATGAACTATCTCTAGAACCTTTCGTGCCTTAATTTGTTTATGAATTTCTCATATCTTATGTACCTTAGTTAGATTTGTATCACACATTGAAAATAATTAGTCAATTTATTTTCATTGAATCATACGATTTAATAGACGATAAATTATTCATATATGTGTATATATGAATACGTGAATAAAAATGATTATTTGTTGATATATTATATCTGGTAAATTCTAATTGGTCTAGATTTTGAAGAGAATAAATAATCATGCAACTGGGTTAAAATTAAGTTGCTTGTCTTGACTTCTTATAATTCAAACTTTGCTTACAGGACGAGTAAGGTAAAAGATGAGGAAATTCATTTACCAAGTAAACCAACCTTGAGTCATAACAAGTACTGGATACCATCCACCAACTAATTGTCATTACCATTTCAAAGGATTTAGATGTTTTATGTCCCTTTCTAATGTCAATATCTTGAATATAAAAGCTTAATTGGAGTAATAGTCAAAATAATTTTACGTCGTCATACATGAACTGACGTCAATAAAAGACACTAAGATACGTCTTGCAAAGACTCAATAATCTGGCACGTAATATAGGGACTTCAATCTTAGAAAAAATTCAGCTTGAAAATATTGTAAGTTTAGCACCCTTAGTGCTCGACAACCATCGAAGATGTCTGATAGTACACAAATTTGCATAATGGGCCATTGGTCGTGATAGTTGCAAAAGTATGATCTCTCGACCTAATCCCTACAACCTCTATTTCTATAAATATACTGCCAAATCATCCACGAGATATATTTTATAGTGTTCAAACAACCTCATGGTGTTTTATTTTGCATGAAACAAAAATAAAAGGTCGACAATACTTGAAATATGTCTACTTGTAAGTTTGACACTCTTCGAAAATCATAAGGTCAAGGATGAAAATGTCAACAAACTAATAATGGAGATAAAATTATAAAAATGGCCATTTTAAAAATGATCGAAAAAGTAAAGAAAATGCCGGATAAAAAGAAGCTGATAAGGATAAAAGGACTATGGTGGTGACTTACAAGTAGTTTAATACAAAGGATTATCAGGGGTGCTGTTTGTTTCGAATTAAAATCAGATTTTGATTTAAATCAAAATCAAATAATTAATATTAATCACATTTTTTTATGAATTTCACGTCTTTTCAATTACACATTTCAAAAATTTCTATCAATAAATAACTGTTAAAAATTTAATTTTAATCTTCACCCACTGCCCACTTAAATGAATATCTGCACAAGTGCTTGGATTATACGCAGCAATAGCATATTAATGGCAATAACAGTGTGCAGGCACCGTGAAGTGTGTACCTCGATACCCATCAAACTCCGTGCATTGCACTCTGCAAACGCCAGCCTGGTTTCCACAACCATGTTTGACCATTTTAAAAACTTTTCCTTATAATTTTTTTAAAAAGAAATTTCACTTTATACGTAAATAAGTTGGTTTAGAATAAGCATCACTTTTATCAAACAGACTAAAGAAGTGGTAATGAATGCGCAGGGTAAATTGTATTGGAGGTCACCAAACTTTCATCACACTTTCAATTAGGTCATTAAACTTTTATTTCGTGCAACCAGACCACAATACTTTAATTTACGAGTAACGAGGTCAGCTCCATTTGGATTCCATTAAGAATTATTCTATTTTGCCAGAGGATTTTTGATATCCTTCTTAACGAATGTGTAGATGGATGGAAATGATGATTGTATTTAAAACAGTTTAAGAATAGAATGTCATATAAAATTATGTCAATTTATCTGTCAATGAGGTGAACAATGTAGCATGACTATTTAGTTAATGGTCTATCGACATTATCGGCAAAATTACTGACGTGCCAACTAGTTAGTTCAGTTTCCATGGCAACTCATCTAAACTTACAATGGAGGTCACTAAACTTTTACTATACTTGCAATTAAGTCATCGAGCTACAATTTGGTACAATAAGGCACCTATACTTTAATTCATGATCAATCAGGTCACTCCATTTTGAGTCCTAACAACCAACTTATTAGAGTTAGCTGATTTAAGAATGTTTGGAACAATTTAGGTGAAAGACACCCAACATGCACGTAGAATATAAACACACGACACTAGGAGCTTGTTTTGAGAGATTTTTAAAAATCATTTTTTTTTCAGAATCAATTTCAAACACACGTTCTAAAAAATATGTGTATATATATGTATATATATAATAATAATTTACATGGTCCAATAACTTTTTCTATATTTTAACTTTACATTTTTTCTTTTTAAAAAAAGGTAATTTCCTCAAGAAAAAATCTCACCCAAACAAGCATAATTTTATGGGTAACAATCTTTTCTTTTCACCCCTCTTTAAAGGATGACATTAGATTGGAATTAAAGTCCCCAGCTTATTTATCTAATTATTTCTATTTATTAAAATATAATTTAAACTCAACACACAAAAAATAAAGTAAAAATGAATTTTGAAATAAATATAATATTACACTGCTAGATTGACGATGCTCTGTGGGCTAATATCAATTTAAAAATTCACATCAAACATCAACCTATAACGCAAAGTAGGGATGGCAATTTACCTCATCCCATCCCGCCCCGAATGGGGCAAAAAAAACCCGTTCCGACGGGGTGGCGTGGCGTGGCGTGGCGGGGCGGGGCGGGGCATGGGGTGTCGCTCCGCCGCGGGTTGTGGGGCGGGGAGGGGATGCCCCGACCCGAACCCGTCCCGTGCAAAAGAAAAAGAATTTAAAAATTAAAAATAATTACAACGACGGGGTGGCGGGGCATGGGGCGTGGCCCCGCCGCGGGTTGCGTGGCGGGGAGGGGATGCCCCGACCTGAACCCGTCCCGTGCAAAAGGAAAAACATTAAAAAATTAAAAATAATTACAAAAAATAATAAAAAATAATACAAAAAAATAAAAAAAATTAAACGGGAAGTTAAACGGGGCAAATCCCCGCCCCGCCCCCCGCCTAATGTGGGGCGGGGCACGGGGCGGGGTGGGAGATTGTCTCCGTGGGGCGGGGTGGGGTGAGGGTGCCCCGCCCCGAACCCGCCCCACTGCCATCCATAACGCAAAGTAATATTAATTCCAAGTAATTTAGCGGATAGGGAAAAATTGAAAAAGATTAATAAACAATAATATTAAATACCTCAAATTTCTAGCATATATTGTCTATTTATGATATTCTAAGGATCGATATTTCTCACATATGGCACATTGTCATTATGATTGATCAATTGATCAATCTCTAATTTTCATTGATTACAAATCTGGAAGAAATCCTATAACTTTCCTCACCAAAGTGAGTGAGCTGGTTGCTCTTGCATTAAAGTATAATGGCGTGATTGCACACAATTGAAGTTCAATGATCTAATTGCAAGTACGGTGAAAGTTCAATAACCCAATTGCAAGTATGATGAAAGATTAGTGACCTCCAATGAAATTTAGATGGGTTCATGTGGGAAATTTGGTGACACACGGGCAAATAATTGATTTTGGCTAACATGTAAGAAGCCCTCACAAAATCCAAAAGCAAAGTTCTGATTACTCGAAAATTAAAGTGTATTGATCAGATTATACCAAGTCGAAGATCGATAATCTAATAGCAAGTATAATGTGAAAGTTCAATGATCTCTAGTGTAATATACCCGAATAGCAATTTTAAAGTCAATGGTGTCAAATGTAATATTTGAACGGCTCAATTCATCTTACGTATCTTCTTTTGAGTGTAAAGAGAACTCAACACCAGAATTTAAACTAACTCAGTATTTATGAGATGGTTCTCGAACAACGAAGTCAACTTTGAAAGACGAATTTACTTTTCCTCTAAAAAACGTACTTTGATAGTTCTGTTGATTTAGGACAAACTGAATCTTTTGGAGAGTTGAGTACAGCTTTTATTATCTTTCTTGAAAGTTATGGTTTTGCATGTGTTTAAGTTTGAGAACTTATGCATTAAAGGTTATTCATGCTATTTTAACTCTTTTTTTGTTTGGATAAATTTAGATTTATATAAAAATTGATGAATTGTGTGGTTAGAAAGTTAGTAAAAGTTGTGAGTTCCAGAAAATGTATGGTTGAAGATGAGTTTGAAATTAAAAAAAACGAGTTTTGAGAAATGAGGATCAAAGATGAACTTAGTTTATGTCTAAGTCTCATTCTTTAAAAATTATTTTTTCTCAAACTCATTTTCAATAACACATTTTCTCAATAGCATAATTTTGCACGTAAAATTAAAAAAAATCCAGAATTTTTAATGCTCATTTTTCAAAAATTCAATTTTTACAAAATCTATTATGAAAAAATGAGGCTTCAACATGGGCTTAGCTTATTTCAAGATTATGGTTCTACAATTAAAATATTAATGCATCTCCACTAGACTATCTAAATTCAATATGTTCTATGTTTTTGAGAGTGGATGCTTGAAAAAGGTTTTAATGTTAGCGAACTACAATTCAAGTCACATGTCATCATTCAGAGGTCCAAATGTCATATTGTATAGGTGACGTACTAATGTCAGTGGATCACATGTCATTTTGTATAGGTAACCGATCAAATTCTACAAGTCACATATCTAAATGAGCGATGCTCAATCTTCTCCAACGATCATTGTGCTTCTCCTCCTATCTCTACTATTTGAGCCGGTGATGTTGATGGTTGGACATCGACGACTGTAAGAGGAGATGGCGATTGGCCGGTGCACAAGGGTGGGTGTGGAGTGAGGGATGGTTGTTTGGTGGGGGTGGGTGTGGATAGATTAATTTAATTTGATAATATTATTATTTAAAATTAAAATATTGAATTAACACTTGATTTTTGCATTTTTAAACTTATGTTTGGAAATTGATTTGGTGCCTACGTAATATCTGACTTACAACTTTTCTCATAAAAAAAATTGATTTTTCTCCATTCTTGGTCCATTTTTTATTATTCTAATAAATCGACAAGTCGTTCGCCATTTTTCCGTATTCTTATTAGTTCAGAAAAAAAAATGTTTATATTCGTTTGTGTCCACGTCGCTTCCGCGAGCACTACTTTGCATAGTAAATTAAACATACCAAGTAGGCTAATGTCCATGTCAAAATTTGGCTGATTTTCAATTATAGAAGTCTTAATCATGAATTTAAACGTTGCCATTTTCTAATTAAAGAAGTAAATTGATTAGCAAAGACTAGAAAATTGAGTCTTTAATCTTTATTATCCATTTAGCCGTTAGGTTCTTAATGCTTGTAATTCTTCATCTAATATGACATATTCCATTAAAATTATGACCTGACATCGAAAAATCTCGTCTTACAATCAAACTTATGCTTTGTACATTCTTTAATATGAGATCAAGTAGACTTTAGAGGCTAAGAGTATATTCAAGAGACTCTTTATTTTTAAATAGCATATTTTATCATTTGTAGAGTATCTATAAATTTAGAGAGTTAAAATTTTGAAGTACTCCAACAAACTCTTTATATTTAACACTTAATTTTACTACTCCCAAAAAATATTTATTTATTTTTATCTTTTATTTTAACTAGTTTTTCTTTATATTATTTTATTATATTGAAAATTGAAACATTTTGAATGCATTTAATTATAAAGAGTGAGTTAATTTGGAGAGCCAAATCCACTCTCTAAATTAAAATGTTAATTTAAATAGTCTATTGGAGTATGATTTTAAATGTTGACACTTTAAAATAGAGAGAATCTCATATTTAAAAAAAGGTTAAACCCTAACCTTGAGGGTCCCCCACCGCCCCGCCCCTAGAGTATTGTGAAGGAGGTAAATCGCGGGATGTGTCTCAGCAGGTCAGGGTACAAGAACTGTTATACTGGTGCCCACAAAGAAGCTAGTGCCCACAAAGAGTCCAATTCCAACTCTTGTAAGAGGCAGGAATCGAACCCTTACACTGCAGCTGTTAGCTCAGCAGAGACTACCTCACTTTTGTCCTTTACACCACTGAGCTATGCCCCAGGAAACGAGATAATCTCATATTTAAATAATTTTTTGGAGATGCTCTAAAGCAAAGATTTACCTAAAATTACCAATATATAGGCAAATAGTACCAGCTATCTATGTTTCTAAAATGAGAAAATGCTTGATAGTAAAATTATAGTTTTGACATAATAAAAGATGAATCAACATTTTTTTGGTACCGGTATAGTTCATTTTGACACCATTACACGTGTCCTTGGTGAACTTGTGCGGAGGCAATCAAAAGGCTATGTGGACACACACACAAACACAAACACACACAAATAGAATTTTTCTTGATTTCATCGAAAAGTAGTCAAGAAGTTATCTAATAGTATTATACTACTATTAGATATCACCGACGTGAGTAAAAGAGGCAAGTCATTTAAAAGCTCCCATATTTTACTCTCTATAGCCCAAACTCTAGAAACACAAAGTTTAATTATAACAAAAACTTTCATTTTACATTATTATACTCGAGAACGAT
>CAIGRN010139650.1:0-15695 GCA_903798345.1 Fraxinus anomala
TTAGTTTCTATTTGACGCTTTAAGTTTTGATTTAATGTTTTGGATTGATTAAATTTAACGTTATGAAAATTTGAGTTTTATTAAAGTTTATTTAATATTTTCCGCTTTATATATGATTATGAAATGATATTGGTAACACCTCAATATTTAAATCAATAAAATTTGGGACGTTACATTATTAGCTTGATCTTTAGCCGATAATCATATGCATTTGATTGGTGATTGTTGTTAGCGTAATCATTTTTGTTTCACATGCCAGAGCTCGAAACCTTGTGTCTCATGTCGTGAAGCATCTACCACGTTCATGTTTTCCTCACTTCCTTCTAGTACTTTGCTCAAAAAAAGTCGAAATTTGCTTGAATTGGCGTGAGTAGGCTCGGCATCTGTTGTTCACGTCAACATCACATTTTTAAAGGTCAAAAATATATATTCTAGGATAACATTAAACCATATATATTTGAAGTTTTGATATTAATTTTTTATTTGGATATCAAACGTTTGTTTGGATTTAAATGATTGTTAGGAGTTTAGTGTTTTTCAACTAATTAAGGGCTTGTTTGTTTCTGATTAAAATCAGATTTTAATTTAAGTTAAACTCAAATAATAAATATTAACCACATATTTCATGGGTTTTCAACTACACATTTCAAACAATCAATATTAATGTCCTCATCGTCGTACTCATCTTCTTCAATCGGTAACGTAGACGGGCCCAAGGACCGGTCGAACCACTTTGTTTCAGCTACCCATTGTCCATTTTTCATAATAATTTTCATGCGTTTAAGGTTGGTGGAACTAATGGTATCGGTAGGACGGGGTTAAATGAAAGCTTCGTCATTAAGAGGAATGTCAAAATGTTTAAAAATCTTAGGTAAAAGCATGCCATATGGAAGAGCCCGGCTATACGTGAAGAGTGTATGAGTTTCATGAGGCCCAATGCAATTGTCGGGAAATCAACTCGTCGATCGACAAGGAAAGAGTCGAGAAGGAAGATGTCAAAACAATTTACTTTATCTCGATGCCCCTTCCTAGGTAGAATAACGTTAGCAATGATGTTTTGCAAGACTTTACAAGGTAAAGTGAGTTGATTTTTTGAAATTTTTGTGATGTTTTTGAAATCCTTACCCGTAACACGACGGCAAGTATCGGTCGGGTTATAGCCGTCCACCAAAGGGTGGGTTTTGTGCACAAATGTTTGGACATCACAAGGTTCAAATTCAAGGAGAGTTCGAATAAGTGGTTTTGAAACCGTGATGCGAGTGTTTTTGATAAAGCATGAAATATCTCCTTGTCGTGAAGAGAAGGTCATGTTTTGTTAAAATTCTTGCGTTAAACGTGGATAAACATTTTCTTCTAACGAGCAAATTGTATGCAAATTGCTTGACCTCGAACTTCATGTCATCAAATCTTCTCAGCATGAATGTCATGTATTAGAACTTGAAGTTCTTGTGCTTGACTTATCACCGTTTTGGAATCCACCATCTTGTAATCTAGAAATTTACCTACTATAAACTTCTTTGTTCCGGTGTCCTCGATCTTATACTTCTTTTCCAAAGAATCCCATAAATCCTTGGCCGAATCCTTTGAACTATACACTTCATAAAGTGTATTATCCAATCCATTAAGTACGTAGTTCTAACATAGAAAGTCTGAGTGCTTCCATGCATCCAACGTAATAATCGATTCACGATTATTGTCTCCTTCTTGTACCGTCGGTGCAGTTTCCTTCAAAAAATTTGCCAAGTTTAGTGTGGTAAGATAGAACAACATCTTTTGTTGCCATCTTGAAGTCCACAACTCCAAACATTTCAGGTTTCTCCCCACGTGGGATCGCAGTATTTTGAAGTAGTATAGCCAATGGGGGAACCACATTGTTAGAACCATTTTGACTCGAAGTGGCCTCAATGGTGGCCATTTATGTTATACAAATAGAAGTTTTAACGCAAATAAATCAAAATAATGGAATATCACACGAATGTGTATTCCAAAAGATGAAGAGAAAAGACAACAACAACCACAGACACAAAATTTTGTCTTAAGATTGTTGGCGACACAGGCTAAATATAAGTGCGGGTGAAAGGGTTGTTGTGTAACGAACAAACCAAAAATTAAGTTTAATCCGCAGGAGTGTGATTCACCACTATAAAGAAAAGTGATTTGAAATATAGTATGAAAAACTACAAACGAAATCAAAGATAAAAACTAAGAAGGGAAGAAGAAGAAGAACAATCCGAGGCAAGTGATTTTCACTCTTCCTTAAGATAAAATTGTCCCGCAACGGTGCTCACGGTTTATGGCACTTGTCTCCCAAGATACAATGGATTTAACTTGTGGTAGAAGCACTTCAAACTACAAGTTACGACAAACTTTCGACGGAATTTCTCTCTACAAAGAAGAAAAAGGTTTTTGATAATTTTTGAAGTGATTTGCAAGAGTTTTAATGCAATGCTCAATGCAAATATGATATGGGATGCATAAGGGACGTCCAAGGGATCCTATATAGAGGATGAGGGATTATGAATGAAATACAGCGCCCCAAACTCAGCAACACTTAGTAAAGATCGCACAATTCACTTGTCGCTAGCCTGTCGTTATCGCCTCGCTCGAGCGATAAAAACAGAGACTTTCTCGCTAGCTTGTCGCTGGCCTGTCGCTCGAGCGAACTGGCATGTCGCTCAAGCGATAGTCCAGGCATAAGCTAGCAACAGTCTTAGTCATTTTTCAGACAGCTTCTTCTATTTTCTTCCAACTTTGGACCGCAATTTCTCATTCATCCGAAATTGATTTTGAGATTCTAAATATACCACGACAATCTACTCGACTAATAGAACATGTTGGTCTATTTACTTTTGTAATTTGACCATCGGATCAAGTCTGAATATTTGGCCGAAGTTGACACAAAAGTCATTGTTTTCAAGTTTTTGGTTTTGACACTTAACCAAATTTTCAATCTTCTAAACCAATTTCCAACTGATATAAATGTCATCGAGTTAAGTAATTTTTAGGTAAAGAAAAAGTATTTTAGATATAGCTAATAATTGGGTCGACTATAAGGACATTTTTGCCTTTTTTTTAAATGATTATTTTCCCAAAACTTACAAACTTTGGCTATTTTTCCAAATTCATCTTTAGACATTTTCTCCAATTTTCGTTTTTTATATTTCAATATTGGGCTAAATCTGTGTGATACCAAATTTATGGGTTGTGCTACTGAACACATTCTTGTTCTTACTCTGTTAGTCACATAGTTTGGCAATTGGCTGAGCTTAGTCGGCTCAGCTTGTCCTTAATCGGGCTCGACTGGTCTTTGAAGGTGAGCTAGGCTCCGCTCATGGGTCAGCAAGCCTAGCTTGAGGTGGCGCCTGACCCACAATTGGGATCGGGCTCAATCATAATGGGCCAAGTCGAGCAACACGAGTTTTCCCCCTTTTTAAAGTAAAAATTCAATGTTTTAAAAAATATATTTCACTTGCATTGACTGAGCCCAAGCCTCTCGAGTTGAGCTGACAATCTATCAGGCTTGAGCAATTTTCATCCCTACAAAACTCCTCCTTTGAAAAACTTGCAAAACTTTCTCATGATAAACGAAAATTTCATGTGAAATAATTTCATACGTTAAATTAGAATAGAATCTTAATGATTTTATCCTCTAATATTTGGATGGGTTTTCCTTAGAAAAACAGATCGAATTTGAACTAGCAAGTTATCCCATGTGGCAGATTATAAAATTTAGCCCCTATTTAGTTAAATTAATATATATATTAAAATTTAAGTGAAAGTCAACAACGAATTTTAATCATATATTACAAGGAATCCACAAATTTTCAAACACACATTCCATCAACTTTTATCAAAATTTACTAAAAATCTGATTTTTAATCTAAACGAAACAAGGGCTTACTTTGTGAGACCATTCCACGTAAGACTATTAGCCACATGCACAAAGATGAATATAATGGTTAATTGGTTGAAATATTAGTAGTTCACTGCTAATAATGTAAGCAAATTAAATTGGGTGCCAAAATAAAACTCACCAATAACTCGAGTTCTCAAAACAATAATAATATTTATCATTATAATGATGAAATATTGGTGATGTGACACTTATGTGAAATAATATGAGAAGACATTTCAATCAACATCTCTCTCATGAAAATTGAACCATACTATTCCATTATTACACTTAAGTTGTTACATTATCGATATTTTATTTTTTATAATGATAAATAACATTACTCTTCTCAAAAAGATTCTTCACCCATTCTTAACCTACCACCCCTTTCGTGGTCTTTGTTAAGACCAGTATTCTAAAAAGTGTGATGCATGGCGAAGCGTGAAAAAACGTTTTCTTATTTTAATATTATTTTAAATTTTCAATCAATCTAAAAATCATTTAATAATTAAAAACATATCCACCAAATATATAAAATTTTAAAATATATATTAAAAAAAGAATAAAAAATAGGCGTGATTAGGAGCGAAAAAAATAAATCATAAAAAAGCGCGAATATAGAATATTTTGCATCCGCTTCGCGCTAGACAACGCTTTTTAAAAAACTGATTAAGACAATTATAAAAGGTCAAAGTGATATAAAAAATGTATAATATTTACTTTAGAAAGTTCATTTTAAATTTTCTTCTTTCCAATTGATATTTCTTTCGCTTCACAACTTAACTTCACTTCTAATCCATCTCCCTGTCTATTAAGGAAAGAGTCGAGAATCTATTTGCATTTCATGATTCTGATTCAAGTGCAATAAAAATGGCTAAGAGACAATCCTTCTATGTACGTTTATAATAGAATAAAGCATCAATATCTAATTTTCTCGCCCTTAGTCCTATAAAAATGAGTTGAACAGTTGACCTTCTTTAGAAGAATGTTCAAGATTTTTTCATAGCCCTAACTCCTTTTATTCGGTATACTAAGTCCATATTTGATGATCATTATTTTGAAAAAATTAAGTTTTGAATAGTAATTTCTCGAAAAATGTGTGGTTAAAAAGTATAATTTTTTTTTGAATTTACGTGTAAAATATTTTATCGTGTAAATATATAATTGAAAATGAGTATAAAAATTAAAAAATTTTAAAATAATGATTGTCAAATAGGACGAAGTGTCCTTCATAAAAAGCCTGGCTTCGTTGAGAGATGAAAGTTGATATAATATGCATCACATCAAGTAACAGTTCTACAAAATTATGTTTAAAGAACAAAGAAATGGAATTGTAACGATAAAATTGATTGGTTTGAATTCTTATTCTAGCTTTTCTTTGATCTTAGACTGGTATTCTCGTGTTAAATCAATGGGCTTGCAACCATTCTTAGCTTGTTTGGTTCAAATAAAAAATCAGATTTTTAATAGTTTTGATAAAAATTACTAGAATGAATGGCTGAAAAGTTGTGGATCTCATAAAATATATTATTGAAATTATCTTGGAATAAGTGGAAATATTCAATAGAGTTAACAATTAACAGAAGAGGCCAGCATATTCTCCAATGGTCCAGCTCACGTTCAACACCTTCCTTTCAGATCCTTCTTATCACATGGCCAACACATGCTTCATCTAGATTCTTCTTTAATTTGTTATGTAGTTAGTTTGTTAGATAGTTTAGTCTATAAATAGATCAATGTACTCAAAGTATTACTTGAGCTTGATGATTAATAAAATCTCCTTCTTCTCAAGTTCCTTCAATGTGTTTTACATATTGAATCTATCATTTTGTTTTCGTTTTATTCCTGCAGATTAATTCCAGTTTCAATTTCATTCATTTTAATTTCTCTACAAATTTAATGTTAATTTTGACTTCAATTTTAATCTATATTTTTAGTTGAATCAAAAAGGGGCTTAATCAAATTTCGCTGCAAGTATTTAATGAAACTTTAAATTTAGTCCATATTTGACCCCTATTTTCTAAAACTTGGTTTTTTTTCTACGATTCATTTTGAACAACGCATTTTATGGAATCTACAACTTTTATTAACTTTTTAACTATATATTTTATTAATTTTTATAAAAATCTACTAAACCCCCATTTAGTAAGGATTAAAATTCAGGTTTTAATTTAAGTCATAGTCAACAATTAATTTTAACAATATATTTTATAGGGTCCACAACTTTTCAATCACACATTTCATCAACTTTTTATCAAAAATTACTAAAAACCTGATTTTAATCCCAGATTCCCCTACCAAATAGGGACTAAATATATGATTTTTAGCCACAGCAAGGACTTATTGTTATGATTAGTTTGTAACTGTTGATTCTTAATACAATCAAACACATATTTTCTGGGCAACTATATCAAACAATTTCATCATATAAAGGGATGGTTGCAGCAGCGGTATCAAATCTTTCAAAATATCTCAGCTGAAATCCAAATGAATGGTTTCTATTAGTTTGACCATTAGTTGATCAAATAATTGATCTTGACTATAATTTTGACTAATTTTTAAACGGTTCAAATGAAAGATTTGGTACCGCTGTTGCAATTATCCCTCGTATAAATGCAAAAACTGTATGCATTATGTAATGGGATGGATCTATTTGTGAACTGCAGCTGCACAGAGAATTCAGAAATCATCTATTAATTATATACAATTACAACTAAATTTTGGAAACTAATGGATCGTCAGTATCTCTTTCTGTCATTCTGTCTTGGAATACATACACAAGTTTGTTCAATGGAATTCTAAGTTCAGAAAATTCTATGCATGCTGTGTTAGGATATGGCCTGGGACGTGGCCCGGCATTTATTCTGTATGTCCATCAATATTGCAGTATACTTGAGTTTCCAGAATCTCGACTCTGCGCTTCATCTTTTTCGTTATTTTTATCGCTACATCTGCGGGAATAAACCTTCCACATACAATTACCCTGCAATATTGCTTCTCTATTGAGTGCGTCTCAATTTCTTCGAACAATGCAATGAAAAAAAAAAAATAGATAAGTTTCGAGTTATTAATTGGCCATCAAAAGAAAAGAAAATATTCATTAACATAGCTCTAGTTACCTTTCATTTTGAGAAGGATTCTTCTCATTTTTCTGCAACAAGAATTGCAGTCAAGATTAATCCTCATCACCATCCAGACCTGTTTTCTCAAAAAGAATTCACATATTCAAATTCAGCAGCCGGTTGCATGGCCATTATTAGCAGTCATTCGAGATTCTTGAATACATATAGAGACTGATTAACATGTTCCTCGATACTAGAAAATATTCAGACAAACTTTCTGATATCGGGAAAATGTGAAATTGAACGAAGATAATACTATAATGTGAAAATGTTAGAATCCTTGCCTGTCCTGCCATGAAACTCGCAAATTCAGAAGTTCCCGGATCAATCGTTGTGTTAATTTTTTGTAAAGAAAAGAGATTGAGAAAAGTGGGAAAATAGACCCTTTTTTGGTTAAATACCCTGATTTAATGACTAGGTTCTATAGGGTTAAGAATAAGAATAAAAGAATCGTGTAAAGATTTATGTTTCAACAAAGGAATCTAACTCATGTCAAGGTTGAGATGCCTTCATCAGAAGATGTCTTGATTTTGTTTATCGAAGGAACAATCTTTTCTTTTGTTGTACTGTACTTCCTGCAACCTTATCTTGTCACAAAGGGAAATTTGAAGGTAGGGAAAGTTGTCGCCATTACACATCTTTTTCATAGAATCCAAACAAAGTTGAATTAATATGCAAGTTCACAATGGCCACCTCCTTACGATAATATCATAAATCTCAAATTTTGACATTTTAATTCTTTCAATTACGTAGTTTTCATTGGAATTTGACTAACCAACAAATAATCCCGAGTGGTGATGCCATAAACAAAAAATGAAGAGATTTTATAAAATGACAGAGACAAATAGAGCTTTTACACATTTTTGTTAATCCATGAACGGGAGACTTATAAAATGACAAAGGCTAATAGAGTTTTTACGTATTTTTGTTAATCCATGAACGTGATTTATACATCTCGATGGGAAAAGAATCCTGAGAAAATCCAGAGAAAAAGAAAGAATCGTAATTGATCAATGGATTTCTCGAAAGAAATAAAAAGGAAGAAAAAGAAGGTAAAATCTCATTCACAATACTATCCAATTCGATCTAACTCTCCACATACCAAACATACTTTTAGGGGATCGACAGATAGTGCAACGATCTAACTAAAATTCATTTATATTGAAATTACACAGGGCGATTATGACAAGTATTTCCAGCATATATATGAAAATATACATACGAAATTCGAAGTACATGTAGAATGCACACAAGGAACTTTCATTACACGAAAAGGGAGAAATGGAATAACTATTAACTCTAAAGATCACCACCAAACAGAGAGAATGGATACGCCGGTGGCTGACTAGCATCCTCCCTATCCAAAACCCCTTCAGGGTAACTGGAGTTCATTCCACCCCTTTTATTATACCAAGCAATACCATTAACTGGTGGTGCAACTACGAAACCACCATTTCCCCCAGATGAACCTATCGTCGAAGAACTAGAAATGCTGGCACAATTCTCAGGTTTTTGCTTGATAACAGGCGTATCAGTAATCGATGTTTGGCTCACCCACTCGGGGGATGATGCCTCCAGCGATGGAGAAGACTTGTAACCCTTATCGACGTCCAGGTTTGCATCAGGGGAGAATATTTTTGATATTTCTTCTTGAGCAGCACCTTCTTGTTCGTACTCAGTCTTGACAGAAAAATTCGACAAATCCATTCCTGATAAAGAATGTGATGAAGTAGCTGAATTCGTAATGAGCCTTCTCTTCTTTTCACCGTTATTACAACTCAATCTTTTCAAATTTTCCATTTCAAGATTCATGCGAGGTAAATTCTCTGGATCCTGGACAACTTTGTACAAAAAAGACAACATTTGTTGTGGTCTCCTCTCTGTTGCTTCTAACCTCTTATTCATGCTTTCAAGCTTTTGTTCTAAGGTCTTCTGATCTTGCTTTAACTTTGCAATTTCCATAAATAGCTCCTCATCTTCATTTTCTTTGTGTTTATGATGCAAAACGTAGTGTTTATTAGCATTCTTTCTCCTCAATATATTCTTCAACAAATGAGTCTGTCCTCGTAGAAACCATTCATTTGCAAACTCCCACCTGTCTGGATCTACCTTTTTGAAACCCTGGTGAATCAGAACTCCGGTGAGAATCAAGACTAATGTTATTTTTACATTTAAGGCTGCAACTGAGTTCAGATTATGTTGAATAAATTATTCAAGCTACAATTTCATCAACATTATGCATCTGAAGAAGTTGATTCTAAAAATTGCTCAATAAAATGTTCATCAAGAAATTGTTTTAATCAACGGAATCAGCAAAGAAATCTTGATTCAGGGGAGGCTACAACTAAAAACATTTGTGAATTAAAGATATCTCTCGCAGGCGACACGGCAGATACCAAAGCTTATTGTCCCAAAACTAACAGTAAAAAGCGGGGGAAAAAAAACGAATTCGTGCACAATTTTTCATATGGATGACTGGAAAATTTGAATCCCGATATCAACATGTTCATCCACTCTGAAGCTTTATCTCAACGTAATCGGCAAAGAGAAAATTCAACAATCAAACAAACAATAAAATCCTAAAATTTCTGGAACTTGGCAAATAGGCAGAGCAAATAACAATTTGAAATTAATAACCGTCTACGATGGTACTCATATTTGATCATAATTATATGCTAAAGTTACATAATGATATGAAATTATTACAATTCGCGAAGAATTGACTTACATAGGTATTGAGCTGACGAATAAAGCTTGAGAAATTGTTGTGCTTGAAGTAACCCGGTAAAATCCTCTGCGAAAAATCCATAGGATCCAGAACAAGAAAACTATTGTTTCCTCTTCCCCATGAAATAATTCCATTCGTCGTTGGATCATTCACCATTTGATATGTCTTCATAACAAATGGCGCAACAACGTTATTAGCGGACTCCATTGCTTGTATTCTGCACTCTCAATTTCTCGTCATTTCCTCTCTTCGGCAATAATTGAAAGGGTATTTAGGGGTGGAGAGCGGCGGAACAAGGCGGTGGAGTGAGCAAGCCGTGGGTGTAGTGGCTGAAGGCTGTGGCTCAGAAACTGAACTTTCAATTACAGATTGAGGACACCATCATATACTGTGATGAGGCCACGTGTGGGAGGGGTGGGGACGTGGAGTTGACATCTACTCCGCCCCCCTCCCCTCCCCCACCCCCATCCCACTTTGCTGTGATCTTACCTATCTTACTATTTTCTATGGCAAATACACTTTAATTTTATGCTTTATTTGTATAAATTATAATCATTTATTATCCACATATTTCGTAGAATTCATTACTCTTCTCATTATAATCTTCTTATAAGAAGATTAAATCTAAACTCGCCCTTTATGTCAGTTTCCAACCTTTTTTGTATTTTGATCTCAACTTTTAAAAGTGAGTTTTTGGATCTCTACATTTTTACATCTATGAATATATTTTTACATGACTACAACTATTGATGTGGACGATAAAATTGCGCGAAATTTTCATTTAAAACTAGAGACCCAATATTTAACATCCACGTGGAGAATTTCGAACACATGGGACTCAAATTTACAACTTCAAATAGGTTAGAGAATTATAATCACGTTGGTAAACCCAACCTTGATTTTCTCTCAACAACATAATATAATCAATTGTGATGTCATTTGTAATGTATCGTATGCTTATATATTACCTCTATTTGATGTTGTTTTAGATATAATATCACTTGTAATGTACTATACTAGTTTATTTATTATTTTCGGTTATTAAGCCCCTGTTGGGTAGGGATTAATTTTAATCCAATTCAAAGTCAACTTTTATTTTTAACTACGTATTTTATAGGACTCACAACTTTTCAATCACACATTTTATTATTTTTTTATCAAAATTTATTAAAAATCTAATTTTAACTCCCCGCTTGTTGGAGCTAAATATAATTGATATGTCATATTATTAAAAGAAATTGTGAGGACACCAACAAATGGGACATATTAGGTTTTCAATTGCACCCAACCCATGCTTCAAATATTATATTCCCATAAATAATTGTTTGTTTGGGAGTATATCTGCCCTTCTCTTTGGGATTATTGTTTATTTTTGTCACACCCTTCACACTTGGTTTGGTTTACTGTTCACAAACCGATTCTTCTACAAGTGAAAATTTTGGTAATAAGAGGGCCCAAACGAAACAAGCTCATCTCTCTCAACTACGAAAGAAAATTCTTGCTCCTCCTTAAAATTCTCTACTCTCTACTCTCGACCACCAAACCCTACCTTACTCCTCAAAAATCTCAAATTTTGAAATTTGACGAGTCGAAGGAAAGATCCTCCTCGAGCACACCCTTCTGTTCTAACGAGGCACTGAGTCTGTATCGAGACATTATACAAGCTACCCGCTTCTTTATGTGGCTGAATTCTCGAGGTGTCCTCTAGCACGATGTATTGAAAGATAATGTTTCAACTTATCTGAGTTTGTACTTAAGGTGATTTCATTCCCATATTCCTTTTTTTGGCTTCAATCGTAAATATTTCTTACGAATCTTGCTCATGGCCTTTATTTTGTATTTTTCACTCACCTCGGTGTTTAACCTGGTGCTATTTTCTTGATCAAGTGCTTCAACTCCTAAAAAGCTAACGCATACAAATTTTATAATCTTACGTAAATAAAACTTTTGGAGTTCACAGATTTGTGTGGTCGAGTTTAAAAGCAAATCATCATTCCTCGGGATTCACCATGTTTTGGAGCATGGGCCTCTCCAATGCATCGCTAATTATAATATAAGCAATGAATCCTAGAAAAAGTAAATAAAAAGGGAAAACAATTGTAAATCTTACAATATGTGTAAATGACTAAATTATAATTTAAACACTTCCCAAAACAAACAGTAATATGATATCTCTAATGGCTTAAACCTTCACAAGATGCTTAAAATTTACCCTCATTTTACAACATACAAACACCCTCCATTGGAGATGTTCTAAGGTAGTGGGGGGAGTCATCCATATGGAAACGTGGAGCTCTATGGTATGGCAAATACATTTCTATGGGTTCACGAGTCGGGACCCACTTTTGGCTTTTTTTCGCCCTTTCATTTCTTTGGGTTCACGAGTCGGGACCCACTTTTGGTTTTTTTGGCTTTTTATTAACCTTTTTGTCATGATTGGTACACGTCACGGTCCCGAGCTCCTAAATATTTTCGCAATGAAATATTTTTTCATAAATTCAAAATTTTCTTTATTTTTTAATCACAAATTTTCCAAAAGATCACAAATTCATTCTTTCCAAAAAAATTTTGTCAAACATGGGCTTAATGTGCTACATGTAATCTATACAACGGAAGATGCCAATTCATTTGGATTTTTGGTAATTTAGAGGCTATTCTCTTCGTGTTTTAATTTTTTGTTTTTGGTTTTGAAGTTTGAATTTATTTTGGGTTTTGTGTTTTTGTGTTCATTTTGAGATTGCTAAAAATGTATTTTTTTTTTTTTGTAATTTTGAAAAATTGTTTTCAAAAATAAAAAAAATAAATTTTTGGCTTGATTTTAATTGAAAACAGCCAAAACGATTTTTTTGGCGTTTTTCATTTTCTTTGTAAATTTTAAATTAGAAAATTGAAAATCAAAAATGGCCTGAAAATAATAAAGAAAACAAATCCTTAATTTTTGATCATATTATTTTGGATACATAATAAATACTTCACATTTTTTTAACTTGTATTTTGTTTTAAATCAGTTGATTTTTTAGTTAACACGTATGTCTAAGAAAGGATTAAAATCAAATGTGAAGCACTTCCTAAGAGGACATAATTGAAATTATTAGTAACGTTTTGTGTTGACAAATTTCCATTCATTTTGAGAAGCAAATTTGGTTTTCTTGATATGAATACGTATTCAGATATAAAAATGGCGCTCCGAAATTGATATGAGGAAATGTACACTTAGTCCTTATTTGTGCCCCATTAGTTTATTATCCCAAAATTAAATCTAAACATATTAAATAAATAAATAAAATAAGAGATATGATATATTCAAAACGGAGACAATGTTTTTCTATCCTCTTCCCCATTCTCTAATTAACATACAAATTTAGATTTAAGCGTTTGTTGGTTGGTTTTGGTATTTTAATATTAGGAGCTACACATTACACTTCGAATATTTCGTAAATTAAATCATTCGGGTCCACACAATTACTGTAATCGAACTTGAACTCTCGGTTCTAATTCTAGTTTGATTCTACTCATAATATTTTTTGAATCGAGGACACGAAACCAACTCAACTAACTTAATTTATCTTCATAATATCTAGTTGAAATAAAATATTTCATCAATTACATATTCAACACTTTCTTAATACACTGCAAATATGTCATCAAATAACATAAAATATCTAACATAATACAATCCAATTCCGATTGTGACTCTTTGTGCGACACCTTAAGAAAGGTACGTGCGGGTAGACAATGCGTAAAATGAGGTCAGGTATGATGACAACAAACGAGAGTGATATGATTCAGTTACTTAAATTGATGAATCTGAATGATTATGAAACTTATTACTAGGGTCTTGGAAATTTGCTACTTTATTGGATCGGGTTATGGAGTCATATTGAATCAAAATTCGATTATAGAGTTGGATATCTACAATTACAATCCAAGAATCAAGAGTAGTATGATATCGTACAATTGACCATTCTTGGCAGGATGATTCATGCTTCTTAATTTTTTTGAAATGACCGAGAACTCCAATTCAAATTAGGGAGATTCAATTCTGAATAAAATGTTCATCCTAAAGAAATTGTATTCCGTTCAAATAATAAATAGGACAGAGCCTATTTGGTATGGAGCAATCACTTTGGAGGATGATCTCTTGTGTGCAGAAGTGTACAGTTGGTGAGGGGAATCTGTGAACCAGTTGAGGCATATATCGCGATTTACCTCCTCCAAGGTTCTAGGGGCAAGGGTCTTGGAGGTCCAATATTTAGTCTAGTAAAATTGGAACACTTGGATATCAAATAAATAAATAAAAAAATAAATAAATAGGACTGAGCCAAATATTTTGCCATCCTTACCATACACAATCAAATCATAATAAGTTGATTGATAGGATACCTAAAAGGGCAAAAACAGTGAAAGATTCGGCCGTTCGAAATCAGATTTGGTTGCTGCCTTTTCTATCAACAAATATTTCTCTCGTGCATATTGCTACGTGTCCGTTCATGACCTTGACACGTACCCTAAACTCCTTTACGAACTTGGAGGTATGGGTAACATAATTTTGTACTCCAAATAGATAAAAATTAATTGTTCAACAAATAAATTAATAAAATATGTGTTTGAAAAATTATGGATCGATAAAATATATTTTTAACTTAACTTTCTAGTGGAACCATTAATTAAGGATATTTTAGTAGCCATTTTATTATTTTATAAAACTAAAATAATAATTTATCCGAAAAGTACTGTTAAAATCTTGCATCGTGTAAATATAATATGCAACATAGGAGAAACAGTTATGTTAGAAAATTTTAATTTCTTCTAAATGGAAACATCATACATTTTTTTTTTATATTCTTCTATTGAATAAATTTACATACAATTGATTGATTCTCGATGTCAATATAAAATTTTAAATTAATTTCAAGTGATTTTTTTATTTTTATTTTTTTTCTATACCCAGAATCATTGATGAAGTATTTTTATACAAACAATTTCATTTTTTGTATTTAAACCTAGATACTTAAATCTTGTCATTTTTGAATTGATTGAAGTGGAACGACTATTTAATTTCTCACTCACTATAAAAGACGATCCCAAAAATGTTAAAAACTTATAGAGAAATGATCTTTTTTAGCACCTTCAAGCATGAAAAATATGATACATCAATTAATTCGTGGATAACAAATTTACTTTTAATATTAAGATTTACTATAAACTTATTTATCAATAGATTGATGTACCATGCCATCGATAAGCACAGTACGATGCTTAAGAGATATTTCCTGAGACATATATGCCAAACATGGTTAAAGAAGATATGCATGTGATAAAAGTTGTCGAGTATTATATAGTCTAATATATGTTGCAAATAAGACAATATGTATATATTTTATGTAATATTTTAACATTTTTTTAGTTAGTCCTGGGAATTATAAAGTGCGTTTAGTCTTAGGAATTATATAGTTTAATATATGTTGCAAAATTTCTCTATGAGATACAAAGAGAGACATAATTATAACTTACACAAGGACATTTTCTATATTAATTACACAGTTAAACTATTACCAAGGTACTTTCACGAATCTAATCAAATCTAAATATCATGAAGAATATGAAAAAAATTTCTTATTATTAATTATCAAACACGTTGTCGTGTAATTCGACCTTATCAAATTAGATAAATTTACACATGAATAAATCCTCTTTTAGCAAATAATGTAACACAAATACAATCCCAACCAACCTACTAATTAGGATGCAAACTCGTGAAGATATTTAATTGAAATTTGTCTATAATTGAAGTGTCATCATTTAATTAGTGAGATCTTAATTAAACATTGTTACCGCCGTTGCCACCTCGTCTTGATTCTGAGGCATCAATAATTGCCACGCTGGCATATGTGCTACACTGGCAGATGTGTAAACAGTTGGCCCACTTGGACCAAATTAGCAGGGGGGTCGG